>CM076569.1:507159378-507250255 GCA_034641835.2 Pinus albicaulis
AATTAATTGTAATTTTTCTCATTGGCCTTGATGCCATCCTGTACAGCTCCATTCTTATTTTAATACCCAAGAGGTGATTTTTGAAATACTTTCATATCTAGTTTTCATATCTGGATTTCACATTTCAAGTTGACAATATAACAGATAAGTTGACAATTTTTTCAAATGCAAATCTAGATAAAAGCATGGCTGTCTTTGTCAATGATTTTTGGAATACCTCTTATCGTCTAAATTATTAAAATATGAGTTCTGATTTGTTGCATTGTTTGTCAAACCACCTTTTTTGTTGCAGTATTTGTAAAAACCAAAGTTTGATAATATAAGTTTATTAATGTCCAGCAAATGATCAAAGGAGTATGTCAATGGGAAGACCAAGGGTTAGCTCAACTGGTTTTTTTTCATGTTGTTGGGCATCTGCCTAGTTCAACCCTCCTGGTTAGGCACACTAGTCTATGACTTTAGCGAACAGGGTTACTAGGGATGCCATCCACAAACATGAGGAAGCATCTCTTGGGTTTCCCCACAAGGTTTTCCTTGGGGAAAATGTTAGGTCAATGGGATTATAAGAGTACATCACTAGCCAAAATACAATGTGGAAGTGTGGAAGTGTGGACTATAAAGATGCTAAAAATCATATCAAAACAGATTTTTAATTGTGCTAGAAGCAGAACAACAAGAGAAGATAAGAAAGTACATGACTCGGAGTGGAGATAAAGTAATTACAAGAAAAAGATAATATGTATGATATCTGAGGACCAAAGGAACTTTAGTTTGAACTAGTCATGGTATGCTAGTGCTGACAGGTGAGGACGAGCAATTAGATCAAGGGGGGTCTCCCTGCTAGAGTCCTCAATGACCGCAAAATTTTTTTTGGACTAGTGGATGATGTCCTTTGGAGTGTGTCTGGGACTGATAGGGCTCTACAGTATGATCCTTGTGGGAAGCCCAAATTTGAGCAAGCTCTCCTAACATCCAGGCATGGAAAAATTCTCCTGATGGATGGTTGGCTGTGTGGATTTGGGGGCACCCAGCTCCAAGGCCTTGTCGAGTTGTCTACTAAATTGTCTTGTTGGTAAAATGGTGTGCACGTGTGGCCTGGAACAACAACTCCATAAGGACCTTGTGAGGTAAGTGACTAGTCCACTCCTTTCCCATATGGGAAGGGGATATTGAGAAATATATGCACAGATCGACAAAATAATTGTATTAGCGCTGAGAACTCTATTATCACAGTGGTTTGTGAAGCTTTCCAATGAATGAACAAAATGTATTTCATTCTGAAAGTACCCTATAATATATTCTACTATCCTATTATCAACTATATAATTTAGTTTAACTAATTATATAAATGGATGCAAATTAATGCTTATTTAGAGTCTTGTTGATCAAAATAATAGTTTATTGCACCTATATTTTATAGTATTATAGTATTTTGGTATTAAAAATAATATCTTCTAAAATTTGGGTTTCGAAAATTGTTGATAACTTCTTGACTGAAGTGCTTGAGTCTCTCCAAGGAGATGCAATGAGTCACAAATCAATCAAAGTAAGGCAGCAAGCTTCACATTAACAAATCAGCCATATCTTCATCTTCTACTAGCTTCTTAACAAATGCCCCTCATCATCCGTAGGTGGTAGCTCCTCTGTGACTGTCACCTGCTGGCCCAGTGCCTTTTTCAGGCATGATACATGAAAGATGTTATGAATCTTGCTGCCTTGGGGCAGCTCCAACTCATACGCAACCTGCCCGATCCTGCGTATCACCTTGTATGGCCCATAAAAACGGGGCTTCAGCTTCTCCGCCCCCTTCTTCTTGAGCGAAGACTGTCGGTATGGCTGTAGCCGTAGGTAGACCAGGTCTCCTACCTCAAAGTGTCTCTCCACCCGACCCTTATCAGCATACAACTTCTGCTGATTCTGTGCTATGGCTATGTTGTCCTTGAGAGCTCGGAGGATATCTTGGCTCTCTTGGATCCATAACTTGGCTCTCGGAGCCCTGCTAACACCAAACATCATGTCCACAAAAGATAAGGAATGATATCCATATAAAGCATAGAAAGGTGACATACCAATAGACATATGGTGCGTTGTGTTGTAGCAGTACTCGCCCAAATGCAGCCACTTCAGCCATGCCCTCTGCTGCCCACCGACGTAGTTACGCAAGTAGCCCTCCAGCCACTTGTTAACTATCTCTGTCTGCCCGTCCGTCTGGGGGTGATAGCTAGTGCTCGGTGTCAACTCGGTCCCCACTAATCGGAAGAGCTCCTGCCAGAATCCGCCCATGAAGCGGCTGTCCCTGTCACTGACGATGGTCTTGGGTAGACCATGTAATCTGAAAATCTCCCTAAAGAACAGCTCAGCCACCTGCGCTGCTGTGTGATGTGCAGATATGGCGAAAAAATGGGCATACTTCGTCAGCCGGTCAACGACTATGAAGATGCAATCCTTGCCCTGCACCGTGGGCAACCCCGTGATGAAGTCCATCGATATGCTCTCCCATTTCCCCTCCGGAATGGGAAGAGGCTGCAACAACCCTGCAGGATGGCTCATCTCTCCCTTGTTTCGCTGGCAAACATCGCACTCCCTGACATGCTGGAGTACGTCCTCCTTGAGGCCCTTCCATGAGAACCTCTCTCGAATAGCCCTGTATGTCTTGGTGAACCCCTGATGGCCCGCCAATGGTGAATCGTGTGAAGCCTGGAGTATCTTCTTCTTGAGCTGAGATCCCTCAGTCAAGAAGATCCTGTCCCTGTAATAGATGATCTCATCGACCACCCTGTACCTGTCATCCGCTATCTGCCCATCCAGAACCTCACATGCGAACCTATCCTTGGAGTACTCAACCAGCAGTCGAGCCCTCCAATCAGCGTCCAAGCTCATGAGTGATAACGTGGCCGGTCTACGAGATAGGGCATCAGCTACCACGTTATTCTTGCCTTTGACATACTCTATGTCAAAGTCATAGGCCTGGATCTTGCTGATCCACTTCTGCTGTCTCTCCTGCAACTGCTTCTGCTCCAGAAAGTACCTCAGGCTGTTATGATCTGTCCTCACCCTGAATCTGCTACCCACTAGGTACTGCCGGTATTTGGCCAATGCATGCATGATGGCCAACATCTCCTTGTCGTATATGGGATACAACCTCTCGTGTGGAAGGAGCTCCCGGCTCTCAAAAGCAATCGGGTGACCGCCCTGCATCAAAACTGCACCAATCCCCTCTCCTGATGCATCACACTCTAGGACAAAGGGCTGCGTAAAATCTGGCAACGCCAACACAGGACAACTGCTCATCACCTCCTTGAGCTTGTCAAAAGCTCGCTGTGCTGTGTCCGACCAACTGAATGCCCCCTTCCTCGTCAAATCTGTGAGGGGTGCAACAAGCTGAGAGAAGCCCTTGACGAACTTCCTGTAGTATGTGCAAATACCAATAAATCCCCGAAGCTCCGTCACATTCCGCGGCTCTAGCCAATCCCTGATGACCCTGATCTTCTCCTCGTGGACTCTCACCCCGTCCACTCCTATAATGTGCCCCAGATACAGCATCTCTGTCAACCCGAACTCACACTTGGAGAGCTTGGCATAGAACTGCTGCTCCTCCAAGATGTGCAAGACTGTCTCAATATGCTGGAGGTGCTCCTCCCAAGTCCTGCTGTATATAAGGATGTCATCAAAGAAAACCAGCACAAACTTTCTCAGATGATCCCGGAAAATGTGGTTCATACATGACTGGAAAGTAGCAGGTGCATTGGTCAGCCCAAATGGCATGACCAGAAACTCAAAGTGCCCGTAGTGACACTTGAAAGCGGTCTTGGGAATGTCCTGTTCCCTCACGCGTATCTGATGGTACCCGGATCTCAAGTCAATCTTCGAGAAGAACCGTGCTCCTCTCAACTCATCCATCAGCTCATCGATCCTGGGGATGGGGTACCTGTTCTTCAAGGTCTTCTTGTTCAGAGCCCTGTAGTCAATGCACATGCGCAATGTGCCGTCCTTCTTCTTCACCAGCACTACGGAAGAAGCAAAAGGACTAGTGCTGGGCCGAATGTGACCAAGGGCCAGCAACTCCTGAATGGCCCGCTCTATCTCGTCCCAATAGGCCTTGGGATGCCTATACGGTGTAGTAATCACGGCCTGTATCCCCTGCTCAAGCTCGATCGTGTGCTCAAACCCCCGATCCGGTGGCTGCCCTGGTGGAATATCCCCAAAAACTACTGCATACCTGTCGAGAATAGACTGTAGATCAGGATGCACTGTCTGCCCTGTATCCACTGCCTCTGAAGCCCGCAACTCTACCGCCCACTCTATATCTCCCTTGCGGAAAGTCGCCTCCATGCTGTGTGCTGACACCGTCTGAGGTGGGTATGTGTGCTGCCCCCGTATCTTCTCATGCTTCCCCGTCTTGGGATCATCCCACTCCATCTCTAGGGCCTTCCAATCTGTCGTGACCTTCCCTAGAGTAATAAGCCACTGAACTCCCAATATCAAGTTGGTGTCCGGAATGTCCACCACAAAGAAGTGATCTGTCAATGTATAAGTGCCCATCGTCACTGATAACTCCGGAACATATCGAGCACATGCCATGGTCTGATCTCCTGGGACCAAGACAGAAAACCCATCAAAGCCCTCCGTCTGTATGCCTCTCCGCTCAACCATCTGGGCATCAATAAAATTGTGGGTGGCCCCACTATCAACTAAGACTGAAACCCGCTGTCCGCGCACTGTCCCCCGTACGCGCAGAGTCAAGTACTTGGGGACTCCCCACAATGCGGCTAGAGCTCCCCTAGTGGGTGCAAACGATGCCCCACCTGCCGCGGGTGGTGGAGGTGGTAAGGTACTCTGTGCTGCATAACAATCTCCTGCCTCCACATCATCCCCATCATCCTCTTCTCCACTGCTCTCGGAGAAGACCTCTATGAAATGTGCCTTCCCTGCCGCACACCTGTGTCCCGGTGCCCATGGCTCCTGGCAAGTGAAGCACAACCGCTTCCTCCTCAGCTCTCTCCTGGCCTCATCATCAAACTGCCCTCGTCCAGGATTCGCCTTGGGAGGCGGGACCCTCGTGTCCTTACCCTTAGGCTGGAAACCCTGTCTCTGGGGATAAGGTGGTCGAGTCCTGGGTAAGACATCCTGTAAGTCCCGAGTCCTGCTGATGGCATCCTTAAGGGTAGCCGGTTTGTTCGACCGGACTAGGCCACGAAGTGGCTCTGACAACCCCTCCACAAACATGTAAACCATCCGAGCTACGGATAAATCAGGTACCATCACTGAAACCCTCAAGAAGTCTGAAATATATGTCTCTGCACTCCCAGTCTGTTTGAGCTTTGTCAGCTCAACAAAGTGCTGCTCCGGATCCCTCCTGTCAAAGCGTTCTACCACCCTCCGGGTAAACTCGGCATATGTCGTCACTGCAGAATGCCCGAGTGTCGTCATCCCATGGAACCACCAGTCCTGGGCCTCACCATCCAGATGCAATGTAGCCACCTTAATGGCCTCTGACTGCGACATCTGGTTAAGCTGGAAATAGATGTCCAGCTTCTCCACCCAGGACTTTGCCGAACTGTTTGATGAGCCATCAAACGTGGGCAAATGGAATCTACTAGCCGCGCGGTGGTCATCGCGGTGGTGCCTGTGCCCCCGGTGATGATCACGGGGTCTAATGCCATACTGGACATGGAGATAGCTCTCGAAGGTGAGAGAATCCATGAATGCCTGTCCGTAAGCCTGATACTCTGCAAAAACAGCCGCCATCTGAGCCGGATCCATCTCTCGCGGCGCTGCTGGCCCTGTGTCCTCTGCCAGGAAGGTAGGCATGGTAGGTCGCGTGGGTGCTGGAATATCCCTCCGTGCACCTCCCTGTACTCCTGCCCCTGTGTCCTCTGGCAAGAATGTGGGCATAGTGGATCGCGTGGGTGCCTGAGTCGTCACAATGGGAATAGCATCATGCACTGGTACGTGGTGAGACATACCCGATCCCTCACCGACCTGGAAAACTCTATGGGGTTCTCTCTGTCCGACCTCTACGGCCGCGAGCCTCTGTGACATCTCCTGTATGTGATGGAGGAGCGTTTCTCTAAACCTCATCTCATCATCTGCCATTGGGTTCCGTTGCTCTGTGCCCCTCACAGGCTGCTCCGCCTCTGAATCTGTCTCAGGTGGCTCCTGATCAGAATCACTTCCCCCGAAAGGAAACTTCCACCTACCCTCAGCTTCTCTGCGTCTCCTCCGATGGATGTAGGGATTATCCCCGGGCGTCATA
The DNA here is from genome assembly GCA_034641835.2 of Pinus albicaulis. Lineage (NCBI taxonomy): Eukaryota > Viridiplantae > Streptophyta > Pinopsida > Pinales > Pinaceae > Pinus > Pinus albicaulis. The sequence goes on from CM076569.1 coordinate 507,165,635, forward strand.
GACTGCTAGCACCACAGGCTGAGCCAGAACTATGCTCTGATACCACTGTAATATCCCCAACGGGAAATAAACAGTAATACACAGAAATGCAACAAACAGATATATAGAACAAAATGCCGGAACCAGAATATAGAGCAAGTACACATAAAATGCCAGGAATGCTAAGCCATTTTATTAATTTGAGAATACATGCATATGGGTACAAAGGTAATCAGAATGAGTGCACCTATCCTTGCCCTAGGCAAGTGGAGACCCTCTCAGAATAAGAAATGGCTGCAATAGAGACTGCGTCCTAGCTGGCTGGAGAAACTGCCGTAGAAAGCTGCTGCTGCAATGCACTGGAACTAGGGGCTGATCCCCTCACTGGAATGAGTTGAAAACTGGAAGGCTAGCTGATCTCAACCCTCCGGACAAAACCCAGAAATCGTGAAGCAAATGCTCCACCTCCGAAAATGCACCAAATAAACCCTCTCCAGAGAAAACGCTGTCTCTCCCAGTGACAGCGCAGAAGCCCAAGAAAACGATGGGAAAAAAGGGCTGAATCCACCTGCAACCCTCCGGACGGAATAGCAAAACTCCTCAGGGCTGGAAAACGCTGAAATCACTGCCAAATCCCCACACAACAAACCTACTCACAATAACTGCGTCCTCCCTAGCTGGAACTGCGTCCTCTCTCCTAGACTGCGCAGTCACAAAAAGGGGCAATTCCTCTGCAAAACGTCCACCAGAAAATCACTGCAAATCACCACTGAAACTGAAGGAAAAACCTTGCTCGAGCAGGCACTCGAAGTCCCCCGGAGCCAAGGGTGAGATCTCCGACCGGAGACACTCAGTTTGCACTAAACAGTGCTGCAGACCGACTAAACAACCGGCGTGCTGAAGTAGACAGAAGTCTAGCTCTCAATATCAATATCATATCAACAATGCCAAATGGAGTGGAAACACCACCTTTTATAGTGCTAAACTCCCTCCAAAACCTTAACTGCGTCCTTCACCCTCCTTGGCCTGCGCAGTTACCTTAGGGTCAGCGTGAGGCCTCCCCTCATACACGTGTGGACCCCCAAGGCCACCCCTTTAAGTTACAACGTCAATCAACTAGGAAAGCACTTTATTTTATAAAGTGACATGACCCCTCTTATTTCTCACTTTATTTATTATTTTTAGCTAAAGCGGCAAAATTAAACAAAAATGAAATATTCCAATTAGCAATGCTAATTAGGAATATTACACTCAACAAATTCAATAAATTAAAAATCATAATTTGATGTTATTAACTATTATGATTCACGAATCATGAATGATGACATTTGACTCCTTGAGTCTTTGAGAATCCAATTTACATATTTGAATTTAGACTCTAGAAATAAACTTTAAAGTTTAAAGTTGAGGACCTGGGTACTTTAAGGAGCTCTAACTTCGCAAATTCCCTATAGATGCCTTGGGACATGTGGTGGTTTTTGATGAATGCTTGAATTTCTTTTGCCTCTTCAAAAATAACACGAATCCACTCAATTTGCTTACCCTTCTTGCTCAACATGAGGTTCAATGAATGTACAGCACAAGGGGTCCAAAATTAGTGTTGATATTTGCCTTCAATAATTAGACCTGCTACTCTACACACTGTTGCATTGTCAGTTATTACCTGTACAACATTTTCTGGCCCCACCGATTCAATTTCTTCAATCAAGATCTCAACAATGAATTGGGAATCTTTCAGCTGCCTCTCACAATCCACTGCCTTAAAAAACATTGACCCCTTTGGGCTTTGAGCAATCACATTGATCAAAGGTTTATTTCTTTGACCTTTCCATCCATTAGAAATGATGGACACCTCTGAAATGCGCCATGAATTACGAATGGGGCTTAATTTAGCCTCCAAATCTAACTTTTCAACACTCAACATTGTGGTGCATACCTTCTCATATCCAAGGCTCTTGAACCCTTTTGGGGCTTCATTCACTGCTTTTATCATCTTTGCCCAATAAGGAGATCGCACAAGCTTAAAGGGAAGGCCATTTGCATAAATGCGTTGACCTATAGCTGCATTTACTATCTCTCGAGCATCATTATTAAAACTCCTTTCAAGCGGCTCCAAATTAGACCGTTTTGAGCCAACAAGTCCATGGGAATGAAGTGGAGGTTTTGATGAAGATGCTCCTAACCTTGTTGGGTGTTTTAATTGAGAGGTAGGATTTGCCTTATTTACTTTAGCATCCGCCTCATTTTGTTCTCTTTGATATTTTGCAATTTTTGCCTTGCTTAAACCACTTCCATCTATCCCATTCTCTTTAGGTGGGCCACTTCATATTCGAACCCCATTGCCTTTTAACCCAAGTAAATGTGCTTTGACCCGTGTGTATGATCCCTTGAACTCCATTTGACACTCACTGCAAACCCATGCCAATGATCCCCCTCCTTGGATCTTCCCAATAGTAGTTACATATTTCCAAAGTGGTGACTTTGGATCGACTTTAGGAGCAGATTCAATTTCATGTTCCACTTCCTCTGCCTCACGAATGAATGATCTTGAAGTTTACATGATTGATGATGCTGATGTAAATGAAACTGCAAAATAAAATTGACAAATATTAAAAGATCGAAATTGTTAAGTCAAGATTCAGAACTCTTTTATAAATTAAATATTTGACTCTTGAGAGCACAAGGCTAAAAGTAGCCTATCTATAGGAAGAAATTTCACTCAAATAACCATGGAGTTTGGACAAGATACCAGAAAATTAGAAATACAAGATTACCAAATAAATTATAAAGGGAAATCAATTCACCTTACTTGCCTCAGAGAGGTTAAATTTTAGAACTTAAAAGTTAAAACACTAAAATTACGCTTGTATTTCACTTGACGTTGGACAAGGCACCTATTATAATTTATTATTATGATGTTAACAGTTACACAACATTCATTACAACTTCTAAGTGTCATCATATTATGCAAGTTGGCAGACAGTGCATCCAAACTTCAAAGTTCAAACAGTGCTTTAAATTTTAATCACAATACTCTGCTCTCATTTTGAGATCTCTGCAAAGTTGCAAATGCCAAACCCTAGTCATAATAGATCACTAGTCTACTAAACCTTAGTCACCACTGCACATATGATAGTAAAGATGGACATTGGAATTTGGAAATGGAGTGCAACTGTGCAAGACAGTGGACACTAGGATGATGTGCTCACTGCTGGTCTTCTCCCTTACTCCAGTACCCACATCACTGGCAGGTTTGTTTTGGGGTCATCTTTGGATTACAGCAGGCTCTCTTACAACAATGCCATATCCCAATGTTTTGGGATTTTGTTAGACAATAGACAGTACTGAGTAAACTGTTTCAGTTTCTATGACAGTACATGAATGATGAACCTCACTAGGGCACGAAGAGTTTAAAACTTTAAAGTTTAAACTTTAACATTTAAGGCATTTTAAAATTTAAAGCCTATTTAGTATTTTCAATTTTTGAATTCTATTATACCAAAAACAAAAGTTTAATAGTGAAGAGCCAGATCATTGATGGCTTGCCAATTTGGAGAACATGCCATTATCAAGTTGTGTTCACTGTTTGCAAATTGCAATAGGTCACTGAATTGATTGATTGCCATTGCAACATTGCTGTTCAGTGTTAATTTTTAATTTTTTAAATGTTATTTACTTTCTGTCATTTGATTTCCATCTTAAAAATTAAAGGAATACCAACAATTGGTAAGTAGCTACAGTTCAAAATTGCTGATACCAGAGCTAAATGCACAATCTGAAACCAATTCACGCAAGAAAAATCCAAATAAAAAGCACCAAGAAAGTTGGAAACCCAACCTGAAGAAAAAATGAAGCATGCTGCACACTGCACAGTCGGACTCGGACGTAGCAGCAAACTAGGAAACGCTAGAAGTTGTGACCTGGACGACGGATGCTGGAACGATTGCTGGCCTACTGGAACGAAGGCTGGACTGTTGGAACGAAGGCTCCTGGCTGGACTGTAACGGTTGCTGTAAGCCAGCAAAGGCAGCGGCAGGAGGCAATCGAGGCATCATTCAAAGTTCAAAGTTCAAAGTTGAGGAGGCAACGTTCAAAGTTCAAACTTGCAAACTCATCAAACTTTCAAAACCAGTCAACAAGAGTAGCAGCACCGGCAAACTCACGAGCGATGAATGAAAGCAAGTGTAATTTTCAGTTGGAAGGTGGCTAGGTTAACCACTCAAATTTATAAATCATTTTCTGTTCTCGGCGGCAGCTAATAAAAATCTAGAAAATCGTGAAACGTATTCGTGTATTGCGGATACACTCCTAAATAAAACAATACGTATTTATATTTGCCGGATCTAGGGTTTAAAACAGAGTTATGTTTTATCTGATTTCTGGAAACAGATTTTTTTTTTTTTTAAACGGAGGAAATACATATCCCGACTATCCTTGTCATTTCAGAAAATCGGAAACAGGTTAAAAACGTTTTTTGGCCGTTTTTTGTGTGTATCGTACAGGTATCCGTATCGGAAACGGTGAATGACGTTTCTGGGAGGCTAGCCTACCGTTTCCGACAACTTAGGTTTGAGGGTGTGGATCAGTTAGATATTTGGCTTTAGAACGACAGGTTAGCTGCAGATTTCTTCTATTCTCTGTCGGGTTTTCCAGATTTGGAACCTAGATTTGCTGTACTCAGTTTCTACTTTAATAAAATAAACCCTCGTATCTGCTGCACCGATTTTCCTGCTTTGGGTTTTTCTGAGGACTTATGTCCAAAATATGTGTCACTTTGTGTGAATGAGCATAGTATTCAGTAAATGATCTGCATGCGTAGACTGTTAGTTGTGTTTACTTCGATATTTCTTGAATTTTCTGAATCTAATTTTTGACGATAACTTTATAACTTAATCAAGTAGGAGAAGTAAACCATGATACTACAGTAGAATTTTCACATCAACACGGTCGACGAGTATGGTGTTGAATCAATTTTAGTTTGCATGTGCACAACCTTGAACAAATACTCGATTGAACCAATTCTCCTAGCAATCACACCTCTCAAGTGTGATGCAGTCAACCTGATCAGGCAATGACCTTGCTGTTGAAATCTATTACTTAAGCCTCCCGTTGATCTGATGCGACAACCACCCATAATGCCACACCAGCCAGATCACATCGTCCAAATCAAATTTGTATTGCCTCGAGAGAATTATTGTTCAGACGTCCCACATAAAAACTCCATTGCACCAGTATTTAGGCTATCTCTCTGACCAAGGCTATTTGTTGACTCGGTTCCCTTTTATGTAGTGGAAAATCAATCTCATGACTCCCATGATCATGATTTTTGCAATTATTCAAGGCCATTGACCAAATACGTTTTGTTCCAACGCACAGTCTCCATATGCTTTTATCTACAAGGTCCAACTGATATCCAAGAACTTGACTGCTAACTTCGTTGTTATACTCTTTCTTTAAAATTTTTGCTCTCTTATACGCACAGATTTCATCTGTCAAAATGAGTGGATTTGGTCTTCAACCTAGGATTAAATTCAATCCTCACATTGACAATTTGGTCCTCGACAAAGGATTCTAACAATCTCCCAAGTCTGAGCTTGATTTGTGGTTTTTTCTGACAAATAGAATGTTGGAGCTTCGAAATAAAACCTTCCAACAATCTGCAATTAAAACCCTCAGGCTGGCAGGATGCACATGACTAATACCATTGTAATATCCCTAACGGGAAATTTTGCAATTTTTTCAGCAAAATTCTTCACAAAGAAATTTCATTCATCCAACATAAGATTGCCATGTAAAATATAACAAATAAAGTGCTACAACTCAATAATATGATGGACATAAATATTCTCAGCTTTATTATAATAGATAAACCAGGGTTACATGCATATACAACCAATATAGCTGAGATGAAAAACAAGCCTCAAGAATCTACTCCAATACTGTACTGGCCCTTCAAAACTGACCTGAAATGCAACTGCTAAGCTCTCCTGTGAATTCTAGATGAATTCAACAAGGGGAGATGGGTACTTTCCTAATCTCACTAAATCACCCGAGGGTTTTCGTCCTGGGGCTACAAATGAAGTAGAGAACCAGCTTCTCAAACATCTCATACAAGAAGAAGATCAAATCTAAGATGTCCTCTAATGGCATCCTCCTATTCTATAGATGTGATGGACCCCTCTAGAAGCTCCTATTTTATTATTATTTTAATCATTGAGCACATTTCCCTCAATTAAAATATCTTTTTTAATGTGGGAAAATGGTAAAGTGGCTACCATGCCTCCTTAGGCCACTAGATCTCTCTTCTAACTATCCCATCCTATAGATCTTCTCGTTCCAGTTCCAAAGAGCTATTACACTAAGGCCTTCTGTCAAGTATTCCTTCTGTAATGCCACCTTAAGCGTAATTAATTGAGTCAAGCCCACTAATAACTCTGTTTTTTGAAAGTTTTTGGAATGCACCGGAACAAAAGGCAAACTGTTCGGATGATGAAATATACCAAGAAAATTCCATCAGACCTCATAGAAACCTCTCAAAACCCCATGAAACATCTCCAAAAGTCCCTGGGCTTGCTGATGAAGTAAACCTGCACATGTGACCTGTCTCCCTCCAACCCTGAAACTCCATCCTAGCCATGCCATGAGGAACACCAGAAAAAGGAACATCACAACATCTAACTTATATGAGGGTCACTTTATTATTACAGGATGATGGCCCATGGGAATAAATTAAAATTAATGAAATTTTAAAAACTTTAAAATTTTAATTTGAATAGTTCTAACTTATTATGTTTCTTGGAGTGGATTTTATCAAAGGCACTCCAATTGTGCTTAGCTACAAGATTGACCAAGTGCTCAAGTGGCAAGTTTCTGCAACTCTAGGACCTTTTGGTCATTGTTTCTCCACCAAACATCTACTATGAATAAATGGAAAGGAGAGGCAATGAATTATATTTCAACCAAGTAATAGATAGATAGAAAAGAAAGACATTTAAATTTGAATGTTTGAAACAAGTTTTACTTTAATCTTACTTAACATCCTAGTGCCCCTGTCTTGGATAACCATATCATAACCAAAGCCCTGAGGGGCCAACCTATGTATCTCCATTTGTTTGGAAATTTCTGAACGTTGAACGAGAGTCAACATCGTCCTCTAAACACATGGAAAAATTCATCCATAACCTCAACAATAAATTTTAAAGCACATGCATAAGAATATATGGGGTTGAGGTAGAGTCCGGCTAGATGAATTGAATGATGGAGAGTATTGTTACATTGCTCATTGATCACATACCTATCTAGGCTCATTTGGTAAATCCCTAGTCCTCCTTGCCCTTGTTGAATTGATGGATGTCCTTGGCCCTATCCATGGCCTCATACAAGTAGCCCACTATGGGGTTGTCACCATCAACCAAGTGAAGAACCTTTACAAAAGGTTTGCTAATGGTCCACTGTGAAAATTTCTGAATATCTCAAACAAAAACCCTACTGTTAAATTTCTGATTTACTTCTCCTACTTACATTAAGTTATTACTCTGAAATTTTCAGCATTAACATCGAAGTAAATACATTAACAACGTACACATACCAATCTAAACTGAATAAGATGCACAATGACAAAGTGACACACAAGGATTTTCTGGACAACTGTCCCCAGAGAAACCCATGCGGGAAAACCGATCTTTTGGCTACTGGAGGGTTTTTATGTTTAAGCATAATATAAGTACAACAAATATGGGCACCAAACTGGTTAACCCGACAGAGAAATAAAATAACTGCAGCTATACCTCTGTTTTGGAGACAGAAAAACTGACTGATTCACACCCTAAAACGGGACTTACAGAACTCAACCCTTTTCAGTCTTCAAAAACCCCAGTGTTGCTCTGAATCTCTCTACGTCAGCCCTGATGGCTTGCGTCAGCCCCTGTGTTGCTCAAGAAGGGCCTGCGTCACCCCAGACTGGGTTATGCTGCCCTGGATGGGCCTGCGTCAGCCCTGCTAGCCTCTTGATGCCCCTACGCTGCCCTTTTTGGGCCTTCGTCAAGCCTGCATAGCTCCTGAAGCCTTTGCACTACCCCTGCTGGGCTCTTGGATGAGCTGCGTAGCTGCTGCCTTTGCGCTGCCTCGGTTTACTGCTTCTCTACCCTCGTTGCACTCTTGGCCTGGGATCCAACCATCCCTCTCGCCAATACTGCCCCTCGCTGCAGCTGAAACACTTCTGAAATTCACAGCAAACCACGCCCTAGAATTTCAGCTTAGTTTGAGTGCTCTGCCACTGTGTGTGTTCTCCCACTGACCCTTAGCCCTCTTCTTATACTTTTCACGTTGAAACATCAACGACCGTGATCTAATCTTGAATCAATGGCTAAGATTATAAGATGCTTGATCCGCGTGACTTAAGTCATTTTCATCACATGTTTAATTTAATTAACTTTAATGTTTTAATTTCCCTAAGTTAGACTTAGGGTCCTTAATTAGAAAGATTAATTAATTTAATATCTTTTAAACACGATCGAATTTCTCAAATTGCTTATTGGGTCTTGGAGATCTCATGTACTCTAGTGCCTCCACACAGTTTGGGAGCTAGAGCACATCCGATGCTACCCCAACACCCCCAAAATCTCAACATTCACAACTCTTGCACTCACATCCAAAATCTCTAATTGTGTCTCACAAGTTGGGCTATGGCTTGCCCATCCGCTTTAGTGTTGTAGACACAATCATTCCACTAATTGAGATGAACATTCTTTGCGACTCTGACAGTGTGAAGAGATTGAAGAGAAATGAAGCTAGTGGAAAAATGCGTGATTGTGGGAAGGTAATAACATCTTTATTATCTTCAGAAATCTCCAATCTTACATAGAGCACCACCACAAATACTTCGCCACTCTACAATGATAAGACTATTATATTTTTCTATGTTGTGTGTATCATGGGACTCCCTAATCTCTATTATATACGAAGAGATATGGAGAAATTACATCTGAATAATACATGTGGGATAATGTAATTTCACTTCTTTATATAATAGATTATGACAAGGGCATTTTACTCCATGATGAGTGTGGGACACACTTCTTTTACATGAAATTAGAGTTTCTTCCGACATAACCTAGTGTTGAGATTTTGTGTAGTTGGTGTAGCATCGGGTGTGCTCTAGCCCTGAAATTTTGTGGAGGGGCTAAGACACACTTGAACTCCAAAACCCAGAAAGTGTTTTGTGAAATTTCAGCTGGTGTTCAAGTTATTCAAATAATTAATTAATGTTAATGGATTTCCTAAGTCTAAACTTAGGAAAATTAAATAATTAAAGTGAATTAATTAACACGTGCTGAAATGTTCTAAAAGACACGGATCAAGCAGTCTTTTAATCTCAGTCGTTGATGAGTGTTTTAATCTCGGCTGTTGATGAGATCAATGAAAAGTATTAGAGAAAGGCTTGAGAGTCAGTTGGAGACACACACAGAGAAGCAGAGTTGAGAGACAGATTTGGAATTCTAGGGCAGGGTTTGCTAAGAATTTCTGGAGGAGTTTTCTGCAGTGAGGGGTAGTATTCGCTGAGGGGATGATCTGATCTCGGAGCCAAGAGACAGCAAGAGGCAGAGGAGAAACTATCAGAGACAACACAAAGGAGCAAGCGCAGCAGCAGTAGATACACAACAACTGTGAAGCTCAGCTTCAGCTGCTACACAGGTGCTACGCAGGCCCAGGAGGGGCAACGCTGCAACTCTAGAGGGTTTCAGAATTACGCAGAGGGTCTCCATGGCCAGCGTAAGGACTGCATCACCCAGTTTGGGGTTACGTAGTCCCTCTCTAAGCAGCGCAGTGGTACGCAGAGCCTAGCAGGGCTGACGCTGGGGCTTCAGGGGCAGCGCTGGGGTTTCTAAGGCCAGATCCGGGCTGAGTCTTGTAAATCCCATTTGAGGGTGTGGATCAGTTAGATATTTGGCTTTAGAACAGCAGGTTAGCTGCAAATTTCTTTTATTCTCTGTCGAGTTTTCCAGATCTGAACCCAGATTTGATGTACTCAGAATCTACTTAATATTATGTCGAAAAATCAGTGTGTCACTTTGTTTGAATGAGCGTAGTATTCAGTAAATGATCTGCATGTGTAGGCTGTTAGTTGTGTTCTCTTTAGTATTTTTTGAATCTAATTTTTGAAGATAACTTGTATAATTTAATCAAGCAGGAGAAGTAAACTATGATACTGCAGCAGAATTTTCACACCTAGATGTTATTACCTTCTAAAGGGACACATTCTAATAGTTTAATTGGTTGTTCTTGGGAATGTTAATAGGAAGGGCTTTCGATAGAAAGCATCTAGCCACAAGTTTTTTGGCCTCCTCCATAATGCTTGGTTTAATTGCCAACCAAATAGAAGGTTGTCCTTTAGGTACCGACCTTGGCACAATGAAAGGTGAGGATGTTGAGGACATTGTGGAAGGTGTGGTTTAGGATTGGGTTTCTCTCACCCTTGAGAATCTTGTGGTTCCATACTTCTTGCTGCTTTATTTGCAAGCTGGAGCCTCAGTTCTTCCCTTTCATCTCTGTTTCTAATGATACAAAGTGTTAGGTCCCTATATTACTACTATAGTCCCTTATTGTTGTTAGTGTAACCCCCTTATTGTTATTATTGTACCCTTGTAACCCCCATTTTGTTATTATTAGTTCCAATTGTAAACCATAGTCGGCAGATTACATTTAAAGTTCTAGATTATATTGATAATCAGTGACTTTATATACAGAAAGGAGGGGAGTTTGTAATTGTACTACCCAGAATTGTTCATTTATAAATGGCTGAGGTTGCCCCTCGAAGTGTGGCTCATTTCTAAGGCGTGATATTCTTTCATTTTTGAGTCAAGCTGTACAACATTTGGTATCAGTTGATTCTAGGGTTTTTACTACTCCAAATGTGTCATCAAATTTTCGTTATAACTTTTTTTTCTACGAAGTTTCGAACAATTCTTAGGTGCGAAGTCAACTCAAGAAGATTGTCTAAAATTTTAGAGCTTGGTTCGCAATATTTTCGGAGATATGATCTGTGGAAGTTATGTCTTTTTCTAGGCTCCTAAATAGGTTATCGTGGCATTTGCGCTATAACTTTTTTCTACGAAGGTTCAGACCAAAATTCGTATGATGTCAACTTCCAGGAAATTATTGCCAAAAATTCTGAGCTTGGTTCGTACATTTTGGAGATATGATCTGTGGAAGGTAGTGCTTTTTCAGGCTCCTGAATTTCATCTCAATGAGGTGATCGTGGGAAAAGTTCAATAACTCTCTCTCTGGGCATCGGATTGGAGTGCCGTAAAAATTGGTCACAAGTACACGGACTGTAGTTTCTTGGCTATCAATTTTAGAGACAAAGGACAAAACAGTGACATGTGGCAAGTCGTACAAGTTCGCTCTACTGAACCAGTCCATAATTAGGTCATTGTGGGAGATTGGACACAACTTTGTCTTGGAGAATCCAAATTAGGTCAGACCTGTGGCATTCGAAATATAATTCAGAGGGCTACGTCGGTCCTGAAATTCAGATATTGAAGTGTTGCAATCACAGAGATAATCCAATTTCAATATCGATGTCCTCAAAAGCAAGAAAAAGGTGTGTATTTTTTTTCCGAATTGCATAAGTCTTGTTTGAAGAATCAATTTGAATTGATTCCAAGGGCATATTGTAGAATAGATATCAGTATTGGGTTCTAAAAGATGCCCCGTAAAAATAATTCAACGCCCATTAAGCCTTCAGAAGACTCTACTATGACTCATGAAGATGAAGAATTGCAACATGATCTATCAAAATTACAAGAGCAAGTGCAACAAATTTCACTCTCACAAAGAGCAGCAAAAAATGAAATGGAAGTTTTGAAGAAAGGCGTGGAAGCTAAGATGGATGGCATGCAAGCTAAGATGGATGGCATGGAAGCTGGCATGGAAGCTAAGATGGAAAACATGAAGAATGATCTAAAAATAGACATCGAAGGTTTGACAAAGTTGATACAAGAAATGTTTCCTAATGGTGAAAAGATAGTAGAAGAACCTCATGACGAGAAAAAAATCAATGTTAATCATGATTTGATAAACTCTAATGTTGGCGGGAAGAACCACCATATTCCAAAAATGGATATGAGGAAGTTTGATGGAAAGGATCCTGTAACATGGATACTACAGATGGAGCAATATTTTGATCTTCATAACGTGCAAAACACACAAAAGGTACGCATTGCAACTTTACATTTAGAACAAAATACATTTGTATGGTATCGATGGCTTTGCTCCCGTAAAAAAATTGTCACTTGGTCAATTTTTACGAAAGAAATGATAGCACATTATGAGGATACAAAGAGAAACACCTTCTTTAGCCAATTGATAAATCTCAAACAAAAGGGTTTAGTGGGGCAGCACATTGAGGAATTCCAAAAATTGAATATATGGGTAACTGATATTCCAGACGAACACAAGATCGATCTCTTCATAGGCACTTTAAAGGATAATATCCAACATGAAGTTCACGTTTTGGAACCAGATTCATTGGAGAAGGCATTTAGGTTGGCAAGAAAAGTTGAATGTAAAATCATGGCGACAAGGAAGCCTACCGCTCAATTCTATAAAGAAGGAAGTGTTGCTACACCTAGACTTCCACAACCTACAAGGTTGACACCACAACAATTGGAAGAAAAAGGATTAAAAGGGCTTTGCTACAGTTGTGATAGCAAATACACTAAAGGTCATAAGTGTGCTGAGAAGAAATTATTTTACATAGATTGTGAAGAGGAAGAAGAAAATGAATAAGAAGAGGATATACACCAGGAACCAGCGCTAGAAGAGGAAGAAATGAATCCGACCATATCGTGTAATGCACTGGCAGGAATTACCACTCCTCAAACTCTCAAGATAGAAGGACAAATCAAGAAGAAAAAGGTAATAGTGTTGATTGATTCAGGTAGCACCCATAATTTTATTCATTGTAAGGTAGCCAAGGAATTAAATTGTTTCTTATACCTAGCACCAGAATGTCAAGTGATGGTTGCAAATGGAGGAACTATAAATTGCTCTGGAAAATGCCATAATATCAAGCTAACCATGGGGGAATATGTATTGACTAGTCCAATGCTCTCCATTCCTATGGGAGGTGCTGATGTTGTACTAGGAGTACAATGGTTACAATCTTTGGGGACGGTAGCTTTTAATTTTCAAGAACTTTTGTTGAAATTTTTTTTAGAAGGAAAGGAAGTCGAATTACGGGGTATTGAAGGGAAGCCGGGAAGGATAATAAGCTCTAATGTCATGACAAAGCTTCTAAGGAAAGAACAACGAGGCGTAATTGCACAATTATGCTCACTAGAAGTTCCGACATCAAAATCATCTATTTCTGCCGATCTCCAACAAGTCTTGGACACTCATTCCAAGGTGTTTGACACTCCCAAAGGACTCGCACCTATTCGTGATCATGATCATGCTATTCATTTGATTCCAGGAAGTGTTCCTCCAAACATCAGGCCTTATAGATATCCTTACTTCCAAAAGAGCGAAATTGAACGTATGATTGGAGAAATGTTAGACGCGGGTATAATTCAACCTAGTCAAAGTTCTTTCTCTGTTCCTGTAGTATTGGTACACAAGAAGGATGGATCATGGCGAATGTGTCTGGATTATAGGGAGCTCAATAAGCTCACCATTAAAGATAAATTTCCCATTCCTGTGATTGATGAATTATTGGATGAATTACATGGAGCAATTTATTTTACTAAGTTGGATCTTCGTTCAGGATATCATTAAATTAGAATGAAGACTGAAGATATTCCAAAAACAACATTTCGAACTCATGAGGGTCATTATGAATTTTTGGTCATGCCTTTTTGCCTTACCAATGCACCTTCTAAATTTCAAGGGTTGATGAATTCCATTTTCAAACCCTTCCTTAGAAAATTGTGCTAGTATTTTTTGATGATATACTAATCTATAGAAGGTCTTGGAAGGATCATGTTCAACATGTTGACAGGGTGCTCAAACTATTGCAGGAGAAACAATTATATGCAAAAACATCCAAATGTTTCTTTGGAGTACAAGAGGTGGAATATCTGGGTCATATTATATCTCACGAGGGTGTTAAAGTAGACACTAACAAAATTAAAGCCATTAAGGAATGGAAAGTCCCCAAGACCATAAAGCAGTTGCGAGGATTTCTCGGGTTAACAGGGTATTATCGCAAGTTTGTTAAGAATTATGGGAGAATAGCAGCACCTCTAACAACATTATTGAAGAAAGATGCATTTTCATGGACTCCCGAAGCAACTAAGGCCTTTGAACGTCTTAAAGAGGCAATGTGCCTAGCACCGGTCTTAGCTACACCAGACTTCACAAAAACCTTTATTGTGGAATGTGATGCCTCAGGAAATGGAATTGGTGCAGTTTTAATGCAGGAAGGAAGACCCATTGCTTTTGAAAGTCGTCCAATCAAAAGAAAGTATTTACAAAAACCTATTTATGAGAAGGAAATGTTAGCAATACTGCATGCACTAAAGAAATGGCGAACTTACCTAATGGGAAGACACTTCAAGGTAAAAACTGATCATGATAGTCTTAAACACTTTTTGGAAAAAAGACTATCGTCAGAAGAAAAGCAAAAATGGGTCACAAAGATGTCGGGTTATGACTTTGAAATAATCTACAAAAAAGGAAAGCTGAATGTTGTTGCAGATGCACTCTCAAGAAAGAATGAAGAGGTGGAAGCATTGCTTTGTGCCATTTCTATTATCCAACCAGATTGGATAACTGAAGCAAGAGATGAATGGAAGAAGGACAAAGATGTATGGACATTCATTCAAAAGTTGCAGCAAGATCCTAGTACATCTGATACATTTAGTTGGAAAAATGATTCCTTATGGTACAAAGATCGCTTATATCTTTGTAATAATTCCAACTAAAACAAAATATTCTTTTGGAATTGCACACTTCTCCTTTAGGAGGACACTCAGGATTTTTAAAAACTTACCACAGGGTGAAGAAAGAATTTTTTTGGGATGGCCTTAAATCCGATATTCAAAAGCTTGTGGCGGAATGTTTGGTTTGCCAGCAGAATAAAGTGGAAACAATTAAGACCCCGGGACTTCTACAACCTTTATCCATTCCAAGTCAACGTTGGGAGGAGATTTCAATGGATTTTATCATAGTTTTACCTAAGTCCGAAGGAAAGAGTGTCATCATGGTGGTAGTTGATAGACTTACCAATTATGCACACTTTTGTGCATTATCTCATCCATTTAAAGCAAGTACGGTTGCTACTACATTTATGGACAGAATTCAAAAGCTACATGGAAGCCCAAGGGTTATTGTGAGCGACAGAGATCCCATTTTTACTGGAAATTTTTGGACGCAGTTATTTTCTTGTTTGGGTACTCAATTAGCTCATAGCTCATCTTATCATCCTCAATCTGATGGTCAAACTGAGATAGTAAATAAATGTTTGGAATGATATCTTCGTTGTTTTGTATCTGATAAAAAAACACAATGGGTCAAGTGGTTACCTCTCGCTGAATGGTGGTATAACACTTCCTTCCATACTGCATCAAAAATGACCCCATTTATGGCACTTTATGGATATCATCCACCATCGATCACATCATCTTTAAGGGAAAATTCGAAGGTTCAAGCAGTGGAAGATCACATCGAGTATCAACAAGAAGTTCTCCAAGTCTTAAAGGATAACCTGAATTCGGCACAAAATCGAATGAAACAACAGGCAGATCAACATCGCAGCGAGAGAAGTTTTGATGTAGGAGATTGGGTATTTTTACGGCTACAACCATACAAACAAATGTCCCTCAAGCAAGAAAAGAAGGATAATAAATTATCGCCAAAGTACTATGGTCCTTACAAGGTGTTGTAAAAGATTGGTACTATGGCATACAAATTGGAGCTTCCTGCTTCTTCGCGAGTACATCCAGTTTTCCATGTTTCATGCTTAAAGAAGGTTATAGGTGAAAATCTTCCAGTTCAAACAATATTGCCAGAACTTGATAAGGAAGGAAAATCATATTGGAACCTGAAGCGGTCATGGAAACAAGAACTCGACAGCTACGGAATCGATCAATTTCAGAGTATCTCATCAAGTGGAAGAACTTACCCACTGAAGATTCTACATGGGAGGATGAGAATTTTATACAGAATCACCCGAAGCTACTCAAGCGTTGAGGACAACACTTTTTTGAAGGAGAGGGGCATGTTAGGTCCCTATATCACTAGTATAGTCCCTTATTATTGTTAGTGTAACCCGCTTATTGTTATTATTGTACCCTTGTAACCCCCATTTTGTTATTATTGTGCCCTTAAATTATTATTGTTAGGTCGGCTAGGATTACATTGTGCCCACTAGGATTACATTATGGCCCCATGGACTCCTATATATAGAAAGGAGGTTTTGTAAATTGTATCATCCAAGAATTGTTCATTTATGTAATGTATTGGAGGTTGCCCCCTCGAAGTGGCTCATTTCTAAGGCGTTGATATCTCTTTTTTTCTATTTTTGGAGCTGGTTACACAACACAAAGAATTGATTGATTTTTAATATAGACTACTTTTGTGGTAGATGTAGGGAAAATATACACTTATGTCTTCAAATTTTGTCAAGCTAGTATTTTAGGTGTCTAATTCCACCAAACACTTCCATTCCACATTGGGTTCCAATGGCTTTGGCATTTATAGGGCACTACTTAAACCTATGGCACAAAACAAAGGGGGCAATCACCAAAAAATTTTCTGCAATTAAAATATTACAATGAGACAAGTTTTAGATATGCCATAAAAAAAAGGAGAGGTATGTCCGATGGACATTGCATTGTGCAAGCCTTAAATTTGCACATTTAAATAGACCACTCATTTTGAATGTGTAAGTATGTTTAAAAGGTAAACAGCAGTGATGGCAGGTTATAGTAGAAGATCGGAGCTACTATATATATTTAGCCACTAACAAAATTCTTTTTTCAATCATGGTGCAGGTAGATTTGTGCTTTGATCAATTAGTTTTCAAGCTTAGCGAGAATATCTTTGCATACTATAAAAGTCGTGCTGCCAGGTATGTTTTTTATATTTTTGTCTGAAACAATCTGGATGCCAGCACCATGTTTATATGAGATTGTAAGAGAAACTGCACCTATTGCATCTTGGCCTTTTTACGGTTTTACTGATGGAGATTTGATGTACAGCAAGTTACTTGATCCAGCATTCCTGTTTGCATCTGATAATGCAGACAAGTATGTCGTCTCACCTAGACGGTATGATGCGCTGTTTAAAACAAGACGTGTAAAGGTATGATGTGTATTATTACCAAGATCTTTCTTCTTATCGGTTATATGATTACTCAGTCAAATATGATTTGTTTAAATTCTGGTGAACCATACTCGTGTTATAAAACTATGTGGACAATATCTTAAAGCATTTGTCTGTGAAATATTCCTTCATTAGATTTGAAAAATAATGATCTTTAAATACAGTATGGGGTGGAGGAACAAAGATGTCTTTCCTTATTCCCACAGAATCTTCGAAGTGGTGGATTTTCCCATTTTTCCAGTTCCAGATGAATCTCTTCATACTTTCATTCTTAAGATGCTTCATTAGAGAAGTTTCAAGGTAAAAAATGGGCCTCAAAACAAAGAAATGTGTTATCAATGTCAATTTAAAAGAGTCAACAAAATTTAAGATGTTGATGTTAACCATAAGGGTAAATAGTATTGGAGGGAATGGAAAAAAACTACAAATATTCATCCTATTTTCAACTTATCTCTGTATAGGTTACTCCAATATCATGTGTATGCACTCATTAGATGCGGAATTGAATTCTGCATCAAACAGGACCCAACTCTTCATACTTTTGATGGACCCACGGTGAGATAAGATGGAAGTACATGAAAAAAATATTTCTTTACCATACAGCACACTGGATCTAACTGTCAAAGAAAATATATTCATGCAATTAATTGTTTAAATCCAAATGTAGACCATCATAACTCATAATTTTATTTTTATCAACCGCTTAACTTTACAATAGGATGCTTCACACAATGATACAAGGCACCAGAAAAGAGGGATTCCTTCTCCTTATTTCTGATGATAAGTTTTAATGACATTGGAAGAATAAAATGAAGCAACTTGACAGTGTTCTGAACACTACTGGAGAGACTAGATGTAGTGTTCCAATTTTTAATTTTCTCCATAGTACAGTCAGGGTGGATTTCCAGGACATGGGATGGCCATGCCATTAGAGCAGGTTCGGGTTATCAAGAGTTTTGAGGGAATTTTGAGGAGCTTTTACAGGATCTGATGGCATTGCTTGGCATATTTCATCATCAGCGCAATTTGTCTTTCATTCCGTTGCATTCCCACAACTTTCAAAATTAACATTATTATAAAGCCTGAATTAATTAATTATGCTCGAGTTGGTATTCCGAGAAGATTATTTGATGGAACACCTCAGTGTAATAGCTCGTTGGAACCGGAATGAGGAGATCTTTAGGATGGGATGCTGAGTAGTGACTTATTATGATCGGGGAGAGTATGGTGGGCGGTTTACCAGTTTTTTTAATTAAAAATGACTTTAATTAGTCATTTAATTAAAGGAAAAATAATTAATTGGAGGAAAAGGGCCAAAAGTGACTTGAGTGAAATAGAATTAAATTGAAAGTCACTTTGATAGAGTCAATGGAAGATCTTCTATAAGTATAATAAAATAATAAAATAAGATGCTTCTAGAGGCTTGGAGATCTATCTATCAGATCTATAAAAGGAGACACAGACGTCATTTGGAGACATCTTGGATTGGATCATTGTTTGTGTGAGAGGTTTGAGAACTTGGATTCTCTACTTTAGTAGTAGCCCCAGGGCAGAAACCCTCAGGTGATTTAGGGAGAGTGGGCGAGTACCCATCTCTTCCCTTGGTGGATCCATTCAGGATTCACAAATTGCAATTATTTGATTTTCAGTTGTTTGGAGGCCAGTTTCGGCGTTATTGTAAATCTATTTGGGGCCATTACCTCGGCCATTTCCAGCATTTTCTATATTAATAAAATAAGGTTGAGATCTTCTGCATGTTATTGTTGATTTTGTAGCATTGGAAAGTGTTCCAAGTCTCATATTTTGGGAAGAGGCTTGGACATCAGTATTCCAGAGAACCCAGAAACCGTTTGTGGAAATTCCATTTAGATCATGCTTTATTAAAATAATTAATTATTTTAAAGTGATCACTAAGTCTAAACTTAGGGAAATTAAATAATTAAAGGGTATTAATAAAGCAGAGTGTGAATCTTCTAGAAAACGAAGATCAAGTCATCTTTTAATTTGAGCCATTGATTAGGGATCTAATCTTGGCCGTTGATTCTTCAACAGGAAGACTATAAGAGAAGGCTTGAGGGTCATTTGGAATGCAAGGCGGCCACACTCTCAGTGCCCGAAGGAAATCGATTATGAAGAGAATTCAATTACAGAGGGTGAGGTTGTAGAGGCGGAGATGCAGGCGCAGAAGGAGGAAGGGGAAGTCAACGGAGGAAGAATAAGGCAGAAGGAGGACGTAGAGGGGGCAGCGCTGAGTAGCAACACTGGCCCTTCACGCAGAGTGACACAGTCTAGTGCAGTCACTGCGCAGAAGGCCACGCAAAGTGACACAGAGGGAGGAAGGGTGCCTCCATTGTGTCATAAATTCTTCCGAAGTGTTCGGAAAAATTATCTCTGGTGTATGCTAGACATCTGCTCGTCATATTTTCTGTGAAAGATTTCCACTGTTGAAGATTAATATAAACCCTCATTTGCCACACCGGTTTTCTCACACTGGTTTTTTCTGGGGACAATTGTCCAAAAATCACTGTGTTCATGTGATTGTTTCTATTGTGTTATATGTGTTCTATTTTTTCTTTTGCTTTTGATTAAGTGAATGCTGCAACTATGTTTATTTCAAAATTCACTGAAGTATTTGTAAATAACTTATCATATATAAGTAGGCGAAATAAATCAATCATTGCACTAGTATTTTAGATTGAAAATTTCACATGGTATCAGAGCAAAAGGCAGAAGACAGAAGAGAAGGTTCTGCAATGGAAATAAGATCTGACATCGATACAGCGGCAGCTTGGAAGGGTACATGCAGTCCTCTAGAAAAGATGGAGAAACAGAGGGATCATGACATTTCAGTTCTGGTATCCAGACTAGAAGAGGATTTCGCTTGTGTGTCAAGCACGACCTCTCCAGGGGTTTGGTATATTGACAGTGGAGCATCTGCTCACATGACGGGTGTTCAAGAATGCTTCTCGAGCTACCAGGAAGAGCAGGTGAATTTTTAGATAACGATGGGAAACAAGGCCAAGTGTATGCCCGTTGGAAGAGGAACCATAATATTTCAAACAAAAGCTGGTAACAAGCTTCGGGCTGCCAACTTACTGCATGTACTAGGATTGGGGATGAACTTGCTCTCGGTGTCTCAACTTCAGAACAAGTGTTACAATGTATACTTTAATTAAAATAAGGTTTATGTCATACACCCTAGTTGGAAAAGGAAGGCACAAATTGGAGTAAGGAGCTATAAACTGTATAAGTTCCAGCTCGAGTCCCCAATGGCACTGAAAGGCAGTATGGATGAAAGGACTTTAATGAATTATGGCACAGAAGAATGGGGCATCTACATCATGGAGCCTTGAAGATCCTCAAGAAGATTGTCATGGGGGCTCCAAAATTTAGCACAAGGAAAGACGATGTCTGCAAGGGGTGCGTACTAGGGAAGTATGCCAAGGCAACATTTTTAATAAGTAGCAGTAGGGCCAAGAGTGTGTTCGATTTGATACACTTAGACATCTGCGGACCAATGTCCACGAATGCTCTCAGTGGTGCAAAGTATTTTGTCACATTTATTGATGACCATTCCCGGAAGACGTGGATCTACTTTCTCAAGACCAAAGATGAAATCTTTGAGCGATTCAAAAAATTCAAGGCTTTGGTAGAAAATTTAACAGGAAAGTGGATCAAGAAATTGTGATCAGATAATGGTGGAGAATATATTGATAAAGACTTCACAAGATTCTGTGCAAAGGAAGGCATCAAGAGGGAATGGACAACTCCATATAATCCGGAGCAGATTGGAGTTGTAGAAAGGAAGAATAGGACCATTGTGGAAGCTGCGAGGGTGACGCTGTATGATCAAGACATGCCCAAATTTCTGTGGGCTGAAGCTTGCAATACATCAGTGTATGTGCAGAACAGGGTGCCTCATAGAGCATTGGGAAAAGTTACTCCTGAGAGTGTGTTCACTGGTAGCAAGCCTAAGGCGAGCCACTTCAAGATTTTGGCAGTATAGCATATTACCATGTACTTGATGAGAAGAGGAAGAAATTAGATCAGATTGTAGAGAAGGGATACCTTGTGGGATATAGCGAAAATGTGAAGGCATATTGCATCTATATTCCCGAGAACATGAAGATTGTAGTAAGGCGGGACGTGAAATTCATGGAGGAGAGAGCCTTCAAGAGATCCCGGGAAATGACAACATATACACAGTCTAAGGAGGATCCGCTAGTACAACCACAACGACCGACAAAAGATGGCTCTAGTGCCTCTCTGCGGCACAAGGATTCTGAGGAAAGTTCTTTCGAAGAAGTGCAAGAAGGAGAGCAGGTAAACCCACCCACAACCATTGGAAGGACGAGCAGAGAACTTTAACCGACTCCGAGGGATGCAAAGAAATTTATTGGAGCCGCTAGAAATCAAAAGAGGGTACGCATGCAACCGGACAGGTACCAGGCATTGTAGCACAGGTTGGAGAACCCTCTAGTTTTCGAGAGGCAACTCAACATTAGGTGTGGGTAGATGCTATAGTGGAGGAGTAAAACTCCATTGTGACAAACGATGTGTGTGAAGTAGTCGCGACCTCATAACAAATCGGTTGTAGGATCAAGGTGGATCTACAAGATAAATTATGCTGCTGACGACAACATAGAGAAGTTCAAAGCCAAGTTTGTAGCTAAGGGGTATGCACAGAGGGAAGGGATCAATTATGAAGAAACCTTCGCTCCTGTAGCTCGATACACTTCAATCAGGTTTGTCATCTCTCTTGCAGTGCAGATGGGATGGGAAATTCACTAGATGGATGTCAAGAGAGCATTCTTGAATGGCGTGATAGAAGAGGAAGTGTACATAGAGCAACCAGAGGGATTTGAGATGCATGAGCAAAAGACTCATGTATGCAGGCTTAAGAAAGAGTTGTACGGACTGAAGCAAGCCCCTAGAGCATGGTATGGGCGAATTCATAACTACTTGCAGAAGAAGGGATTTGTCAAGAGTGACGCAGATCCTAACCTTTACTATGTAAGAGTAGGGGATGAGCCGCTAATTCTGGTATTATATGTAGATGATCTGTTCTTGACTGGATCATCTAAGCTCATCAAAGAAGGAGAATCTCGCTACTGAATTCGACATGAAGGATCTGGGGCAAATGCACTATTTTCTTGGTTTGGAGGTC
This sequence comes from Pinus albicaulis, assembly GCA_034641835.2. NCBI lineage: Eukaryota > Viridiplantae > Streptophyta > Pinopsida > Pinales > Pinaceae > Pinus > Pinus albicaulis. The sequence continues at coordinate 507,188,106 of CM076569.1, forward strand.
TGGTAGCAGAAGGGAGAAATCTTCCTTGGGCAACAGAAGGGAGAAATCTTCCTGGTCATGTCACTATTTGTAACTGTCTTGGATGATTCAGTTGATGTACTTGCCATTATTTTGTAAAACATGGACCAAACTTTCATAAATTTTCTTTATAAAACAATAACAACAATTGACAGTTTCCTTTCCAAGGGAATACTTTCTAAGTTGCAATGAGGACCGCCATAGGAAGAGCATGAATTGGGACACAAAATCTTCAAACTTGGGACAAATTTGAGATGCATGGGGGTTACAACAAAATCCCTTCTAAAACTAGAGGAACTTGCTTCACTTCTTTCCGAAGTGGATCAGTTAGATAGGAGAAGCTTGATTTGGGTTCTAAAACCAACCATATTTGCCTTAGCACAAACCAAGTATTTGGAGCACCCTTGTATGGGAGTCAAACTTCCAGTTGCTTCATGTCTCAGTAGTATCATGGTGTTGACCGCACCTATACCTCCTTACAGGTTTGGGATTATGAGGAGAGTCTTCACGTTGATAGTGGACACCCTGCAGGATTTGGATAACAGTGAGGGCCCTACCTTTGTGAAGAGACTAGAGATTCTAGAAGTCAGGGCCATGGTTAGAGTTTATAACTTCATGTTCGAGTTGGAGTGTGATGACTTGATCCTGCAGTAGTTCCAATGCTTCTTCAACATTAGGGAACATCATCCTAACACAGTCATAGCGCATATATAGTACATGTTGTCATCATGTATGAGTGGCCGTGATGCCATTTGTGGGGAGTTGCTGACTAGGTCGCTGAGCATTTGGAGGAGAGAACAATTGGTCTCACTTGCTGCTTATGAGCTAGCTGAAAGGCTGGTTGAGAAAAACATTGGGCTATTCAGGAGATAGTTGACCAGGGAGGAGATGTTCTAGTTTGGTGGATCAGGTTAGCAAAAATGAGTTGAGGAGGAAGGGTCTTTGCTTCATTTGTAAAGAACCTTGGGGTCCCGATCACTCGTGTTTGAGAGATGCAGATGGGGTAGTAGAGGTAGAGCAGGAGGACATTACTTCTGTATGTCAAGATGATGACGCTTCTTTGGGTGAGTACATGGGGTCATATGAGGATGCCTCTGGGGAGCATGAGCAATCAATGCGGAGTTGTGGACAATAGGCCAGATTTTTATTCCAGCATGTATGGAGAGCAGTTGGTGGACCCTATAGGAGATGTTCAGGACGATGAGTTATCTGTGATGATTCAGCAAGAGCAGCATATGGTGCAGCATGAGACAACGGAGGAGTAGGACATGCAAAATATGCATGATGATCCTTTCGGAGAGAGCCAAAGTCCAAACAGAGGTTCACATCGAGCTCGTGAGGGAGGAGGATGAGCGGCCACCCGTGGGGTCAGGCATTGATGAGGAGAAAAATGTACAAACATCTGGCAGGGTGACAGTAGTTCCAGACACTTATCTTCAGGAGATGTTGGAGGACGATAGGGAAATTCTGTGAGAGGTTAGCAGATATCAGTAGCATGGAACTCCTGATTAGGAGAGGGAGGAGCTGTTGGAGATAGTGGTGCATCCATCTTTGGGTCGACCCACTGATGAGGTGCTGGTAGAGGCACAGGCAATTAGCTGAGCTGCGATACTTTCACAGAGAAGCACACTCTAGGAGTACATCGATAGGGCTTGCAACATATCTTGCCCACTTTGGCAACACTTAGTGGTTTGTATGGGATCTGGGCATTGGGTCTTGGCTGCATCGGGCCAACAAGATGGTCCACATATTTGGATTGCTTGTGGGCAAGCAATCTTGGGGCAAAGGATTTGTAATGTTGCAATTTTTATTTTTCTCCATATTACAACCAGGGTGGATTTTTAGGACAGGGGATGGCTAGGCCATTAGAGCAGGTTTGGGTTATCAAGAGTTCCGAGGGAGTTTTGAGGAGCTTTTACATGATCTGATTGCATTCACTTGGCATATTTCATCATCAAAAAAATTTGTTTTTCATTCCGTTGCATTGCGACAACCTTTAAAATTAACATTATTATGGAGCCTGAATTAATTAATTATGCTCAAGGTGGTATTCCGAGAAGATTATTTGATGGAACACCTCAGTGTAATAGCTCGTTGGAACTGGAATGAGGAGATCTTCAGGATGGGATGCTGAGTAGTGACTTATAATGGTCGGTGAGGGTATGGTGGGTGGTTTATCATTTTCCTTAATGAAAAATGACTTTAATTAGTCATTTAATTAAAGGAAAAATAATTAATTGGAGGAAAAGGGCCAAAAGTGACTTAAGTGAAATAGAATTAAATTAAAAATCACTTTGATAGAGTCAATGGAGGATCTTCTAGAAGTATAATAAAATAATATAATAAGATGCTTCTAGAAGCTTAAAGATCTATCTATCAGATCTATAAAAGGAGAAGCGAAGGTCATTTGGAGACATCTTGGATTAGAACATTGTTTGTGTGAGAGGTTTGAGAACTTGGATTCTCTACTTAAATAGTAGCTATAGGACGAAAAGCCTCGGGTGATTTAGTGAGAGTGGGTGAGCACCTATCTCTTCCCTTTGGTGGATCCATTTAGGATTCACAGGTTGCAGTTATTTGATTTTCAGTTGTTTGGAGGCCAATTGCGACATTATTGTAGATCTATTTGGGGCCATTATGTCGGCCATTTCCAACATTTTCTATATTAATAAAATAAGCTTGATCTTCTGCATGTTATTGTCTATTATTCTATTGCATATTCTATTTTCCGTTTGCCGTGAATATTGGGGTTTCTATTATGAAAATTGTTGTTGACGACTTGAATTTGTGAAGGTATTTTACATGGCAATCTTCTAGTGGTTTTATCGTTGAATTACTTTCCAGCAAAAATCTGCAAAATATTTCGAAAGGGATATTACACTAGATTTTAAATTTGGAGTCTTCCACTATCCTCTCTAGCTCTCTTCCTTTGAATGCCTTGATGTGAAGGAGAGATCTTTATTTATAATATTGGCCTTTGGTATCCGGTAATGTTACATGAAGAACTATCAGTAAAGGATTCCATGTCAGAGTTGGTGCGCAGGTCAATATGGCAGACAAACAACCAAATTTAGGGTGAGTGAGGACTACCATCCATTTTCTTGTCCCAGGAGGTCTAAAAGGCATGAAGGGACCTCCTCAATGTGTGAAAATTTCTGAGCACAGAAATCTTACTGGAAAATATTGATTTACTTCTCCTACTTGATTTATTTTCCACGAGATATTTAACTGAAATATTCAGAAAAACTTCAAGTAAACACAACTAGTAGCCTACACAAGTACAGATTATTTACTGAACATCACACACATATAGAAAAGTACACACATTTTTCGGACAAATGTCCTCGGAAAAACCCAATGCAGGAAAACTAGTGCAACAGATATGAGGGTTTATTATTATTAAGCAACAGTTTCTGAGTACATCTATGGTGCCATAAACCGACTCACCCAACAGAGAAAACCTCGGCTACAGAGAAAAATGTGAGATATACCCCACTCTCACAAGTCTCGGCTGATCTGGATGAGCAACAAGTGAAGCCCCAACTGGCACTGCGTAGTCTCTGCGCTGCTACTACGTCAGGCTACGCGGTCTTGCCTGAGGGACTGTGTCAGCGTGGCTCTACATGGATCTCCTTCTCTTGGAGCCTGGTTTTAGCCCTACCAGCTCAGAAACCCCAGTCTCTAGCAGAATTTCAGACTTTCCTTGGACACACTGCGCTGCCCCTGCGTGGGCTTGTGTCACCCTCTTGATGGACTACATCACACCCTCTAATGGCTGCGCTGCCTCCACTGCGTCTCTGCTGCCCTTGCTCTGTGTTGTACTCTTGGTCCTCATGACCAATCACTACATCTGCCCTTCACTACTTCTCTGAGTCATTCAGATCTGATCTTCGTCCGAGCACTGCTCTGTCAAAGGAATTTGATCTCTTAGACTCTGTGTGTGTCCTCCAACTGACCCCAACCCCTTCCTTTATACTTTTCTCATTGACAAATCAACGACCGTGATCTAATCTCTAATCAACGACTAAGATTAGAAGTAGCTTGATCCACGTCACTTAGAATGTTCTCAACACGTGTAAATTAATTCACTTTAATTTTTTAATTTTCCTAAGTTAGACTTAGGGTCCTCATTAAAAAATTTAATTATTTGAATAACTTTTACACAAGATGGAATTTTGTCCAAACACTTTCTGGGTCTTGGAGATCTCGTGTGTTCCAACCCCTCCACAAAGTTTCAGAGCTAGAGCACATCTGATGCTACTCCAAAATCTCAACACTCCCTCTTAGTGAGGAGTGTGCTCTAGCAATACTTCCACACCGAAGCATTTCCCTGATCTTTGGTATCAGTCTTTGTGCTGATGCTTGGCTTGGTGTCCTTCATCCACTGCATTGCTGCTCTCTGTACGACTGCCCATGTCACTGTCATTGACACTGCCACATCTGTACTGCAATTCCCTCTCAAATTGCTGCATCATGCTGCCACTTGCTGCATTGAAACTCAGTTTCTGAGAAGTAAGCAATTGAAGGACCACCACCCAACCACTGACAGACAAGTCAGTGGGGTTGCATCTCATCACTGAAGTATCCTCTGATGCTACACTGCACTGTCTCTCTGAAGCACTGTGCTGTCTGCTGCATTGCACTGCCTCTGCACAACTGAAATCCCATCAGCCTTTGCGCTGTTGCTTCCACGATGTTGCTGCCTCTCCTCTGTGCTGCTCCAAACTTTAGCGTCCCAACTCTGCCTCTGCTTCTCCATGATCTTCTGCACCAGCTGCTCTAGTCATCCTGCTACTGTCTGAAGGCTCCTGTAGCTCATATGTGATCCAAGAGTTTGAGCACCTCAAGGATCCTGCCTCCACTCTCTAGCTGCTCTACACATCAATATCGCCCCACCTCTTCTCTCGGGGCACATGAGCACTCATCGCCACATCATCCTCGCTACCACTGCCCCCTCTAGCTGCTGCCTTGGAATCTGAAGATTCCTTGTCCTTCCTCTTTGGACAAGTGCTGGCAAAGTGTCCAAGTTCACCACATCTGAAACACCAGACCTTGGATAGGTCCCTCTTCTTCTTCCCTTGCTTCTGCTGTCCCTTTGATGCTAGGGCCGCATCCTCCTCCTCCTTCTTCACTTTGCTACATTCCCTCTTGGTCATTCTTCGGATCTCCTCCTATCGAAGGATAGCCCACATGTCATCCGAGTTTGGGAGTTGCGCTTTGCCCAAAATGCTTTGGACCATGGTTGCTTGGGAGCGGGAGCGGGAGCGCCATTTTCAAAAGCTCCTAGTCCGGAGTGTTTCGGGGAGCGTTTTTTTTAAATATATATATTTTTTATATTTTTTTATATTTTGATGCATATATGTCAACAAAAGCATGTGGAATGATGAATTAGACATAAAAAACATAAAAACATAGATTGAACCATATAACATCAATCATCCAGAAGTTATAATCTTCATCAACCACGCCCACAAGTTGGAAACATACAACATATTGACTCTTGAGTCTCACGAGTCATCAATCTTAAGGTTTCAAGCTTTCAAAATTCAATATATAACATTTATCATCATTGATTCATTGATTTCAAATTTCAGTATATAACATTTATCATCATTGATATATATATCATTTATCATCATTGATTCATTGATTTCAAAGTTCAATATATAACATTTATCATCATTGATTCATTGATCACCATAGTTGTACTTGTAAGCTAAGTGTAACCAATAACCATTACAACAAAGAATATTTAACATGAAATAAAATGTTATAAAATGAAACGAAATGAACTTTCATGAAGCATCATATTCATAATTCATAATGACTTATAAACTTATAAATGCCAACTTCAAAGTTTCACCTTTCAAATTTAAACTTCAAACTTAAATTGTCATATATTGTTTACAAAAATTATCATAATAAATATGAAAGAGTCAAGTTTCAACTGTTCAACAATTATAAAAGTTAAAAACTACTAGAAAATAGAAAAGACTAGTAAACAACAAATCTATTTTATCTATTGGCTGGCCCCTTGCCACGCCCACGAGAAATGTCTAATTTGCGAGAACCATGAGGCAATGGTGGTCTTCTAGTACTCTTTGGAGTACCATGACCATAACTAGAAGGCGAGAGGCAATGGAGGCTGAATCTACAAAGGAAGAATAGTTGGATATCGAGCACAGGCACTGGCACCCGCACTGCTACCGGATGGTGGGACTGGCCTTGTATGTGGCGGTGACATGGTTGCTGTTGCTTCATCATCATCCGTCAAAAGTTCTTCTTCCATTTCTTCCATATGTAAAGTGCCGTCCTCCAAATTATCATCCTTTGGGTTGTTGACCCAAAATTTATATGATTGATCCTCATATGCCCGATCACAGTAATGACTCAACAACCTCAAGTTGTAATGTATGTAAACCAAGCTTTCAGCTTGTTTTTCATTCAGCCTGTTTCTTCTCACATTATGTATGAAGTTGTAGGTGCTCCAACATCTCTTTGCAGAAGAAGTATTTACAACTTGTGAGAGAACTTTTTTTGCCAACTTTGGCAAAAGTCTCGTGTCGCCATATGCTTCCCACCATGTGAGAGCATCAAATCTGTCTCTATCTTCCATTGCATGGAAAGAACCAAAGTTACCAGTGCAACTGAAGTGTCTACCTAATTCATGGCGCAATCTAGCACACTCCTCCCTGTCGGGGACCAACTTGTCTAATGCTTTCATGTATCCCTCTTGTACCTCTATATCTATGTGAGGTTTGATCCTAACCCCACCTCTAGGTGCAGGTTGGCCCAACCAAGATGGAGAGTAGTATTTTGGCATAAGGATATATGCCAAGGCATGTAGTGGAACATTAAGTTTATTCCACTGTGCACACACACACTAGTGGATTGGCATACAAGTTGGGATCATTTTCTTTAACAACATCTTTTATTTGCCCCAACATGCTATCCATCTGCTCATACACCTCCCCAATCACTGGTTTATCTGTATCTGAAAAGCGAATCATATGATAAATGGGCTTAGTGAAATTCAAAATTTCCCTCACACATGCCCAAAACAAAGGATCATGGGCGGTCTCCTCCACCTGTTCAAAACCTTGCCTGTCAACTATTGTTGCTGCCTTGTCCTTTAATACCTACCATTGTGGACTTGATACCATGGCTGCCAATGACTCTTTTACATTCAAAAGGCGCCTGAAGGTGATGTAATAGCTAGCAAATATAGTCTTTGCTATCTTCAACAACTCCAATTTGAGTGAGTATGAAAAGCCCATTGGTATTGCTATGATTTGTAATAAATTTTATCATTTTTTTACCTCTCTTGTACAAATCACCAAGCCATTTGTATTGAGGTTGTTTGTTTTTAATGATATCATGCATCAAAAGGTTCATTGTGTGAACCAAACACCCAGACCAAAAAATGTTGGGGTATTAATCCTCAATAATTGCTCTCGCTGCCTTACAGTTAGCAACATTATCAATGATGACTTGGATGACATTGTAAGGCCCAATACCTTCAATTGTTGCAAGTAATGGTTCTGCAATGTTAATGTCGGTCTTGAATTTGTCTGAATAATCAATAGGCTGAAAGGAATATTGCACCACTAACAGACACAACCAGAACACTTATCGATGGCTTTCCTTTTACATTGGTCCATCCATCAGATACAATGGACACCCCATGCTCATTCCAAGAATTTGTCATTCTAGCCAAAGAATTATTTATTTTAGCTTTTTCATGATCAAGTCTCATGGTTTTGGCCTTGCCATACCCAGGGCTCCTGTATCTTTTGGGGGCGTCATTAATGGAAGAAACCATTTCATGTCAATAAGGTGAGCGAAGAACATTGAATGGCACCCCACATGCGTAGAGAAACCGGAATTTTTTTGAATCCACATCATTCCTACACCCTTTGTCAAGGAAATCGGATATGGTTTTACGCCTTAAGGAGATGTTTGGTCCAGGTGTTCCTCCATATCCACTGCCATGGGTGGAAGTTGATGGACTTCTTTGTCCATGATGTGATTGACCTGATGGTGCATAAGAATCAATGAAACCCCTAGATCTTTTAGATCTATGTAGGGCAGCCTCCTCTTCCTTTCTGTATTTCTCTCTCTCTGTTGCTGGCACACTTATACACAAATTTTGATTCCTAGATTTTTCTCTGCATCCCCTCGTATTTTCCCACAAAGGTGCCTTCTAGCACGGGTGTATGAACCTGTGTATTCTTTATTGCAATGGGAGCAATGAAATTTAGTGGTTCCACCACCTTTCCCTCCTTCCTGCCTTTGAACATATTTCCACAATGGTGTTAGACTTTAGTCTTGTTTAGTTGGGGTCTCTGTGTCTTCATGTTCTCCACTCTCCTTAGCATACTCCTCCTTAGCATATGCCTCTCCAGGGTTTTCATCAAATCCACTATAACCCACTTCTTCATCCTCCTCTTTTCTAATGGGTGTCTTTCTTCTACTCTCCAACACCATTATTAGAAAGAAAGGAACCAACATGAAGAAAATCCCTAGCCATATAGGCATGATGTTTCAAGTTTCTAGCCTGCAAAAAAAATGGAGGAATGCCAAATGGGAGTAGGAAATGCAACATAGAAAAAAAAACAATTCAATTTTTCACTTTTCAACACACTAAAATGCAGCATTGAGAAAAATTTCAAGTTTTCATTTTTGAACAACTTAAAAATGCAATACAGAAAATAAAAAGCTAGATTAGAAGTCCTACCTCTTTGTCCTGACTCCTAACTCCTTCAATCCTCCTCTTGCTCTCTTGCAACTTTCTCCTTGCTCTCTCCTTCTTTCCTTGTGCTCTCCTTGCTCTGTCTTTGCTCTCCTTGCTCTCAAACTCGCAAGCTCTCTCTTGCTCTCCAACTAACAACAATAACTAACAAATGAGGAGGGGGAGGGCTTTTATTTACCCAACCCCCCCTCCCTCCCAATTCACTGTCAGGAATTTTTTTCCGCGTCGGGGAGCTTTTTTTTGCATGGGAGCGACTGCTCCCTCCATTAAAAAAACTGCAGGGCAGCGTAAGGATTGTGTGACCCAATATGGGGTTATGCAGTCCCCTTCTGAGCAGCGCAAGAGCACACTGAGGCTAGCAGGGCTGACACAGGTAGCTTTAGAGCAACACTGAGGTTTCTAGAGGCAGAAAGGTGCTGAGTTCTGTAAATCTCGTTTGAGGGTGTGAATCAGTCCAGTTTTCAGTCTTCAGAACAACAGGTATTGCTGCAGATCTATTTTTCTCTGTTGGGTTAGCCAGTAAGGTGCCCAGATTTGTTGTACTCAGATTCTACTTAATAATAATAAACCCTCATATTCCCTGCATCGATTTTCCCACATTGGGTTTTTCTGGGGACATTTGTCCGAAAAATCTGTGTCACTTTGTCGAATGAGCTTAATATTCAGTAAATGATCTGTATGTGTGTAGGCTGCTAGTCGTGTTTACTTCTATATTTTTTGAAAAGAACTTGTATAATTAAATCACAAGTAGGAGAAGTAAATCAAGATACTGCAATAGGATTTCTGTATTGTTGTATTCATAAATTTTCACAAGTGGTTGTTGGGCCAGTGCAAAGGCTATTGAGCCTCAATTATCTGGTTGCCGTGGCTAGAAGATAACTACGATTTCTATTTGGAGTTGTTGGTGGGGCATTGTTCTGCTGGTGCAGAACAATGTCTAGTGGGGCAGAAGAAAATTAGAGGGAAGTAGTTCCTCAGAATATTTCTTGCCAAGAAGCCTAGATCTAGTGCTGAGCAGCAACAAAGCAAGATCAGAGAGGAGTGTTTCGACATCTGTTGGCAGAAGTATTTCCGTGAAGGAAATCTAATCTCTGAGGGAGCTTGTTCCTTTGAGGGCTTCTAGCGCCAAGAAATCCAAATCTGAGTTTTGCTGCAGCAACAATGGAAGATGGAGAAAGGGACTTGTTCATCTAGAAGGTCAGGATCTTGGCAATTTTGGATGAACATCGCATCAAGGATCATGCCTTGAACACTATTGTTGTTCCGATTGATGCTGATCTTCTTAAGAAGTATGAAGAGGTTCAGGCAAAAGAAAAATACATGATCATGGATGATGTCAAGGATCATGTGATCCCACATATTGCTAAGAAGAACACAACAAGAGAAATGTGGGAGGCCTTGACCACTATGTATCAGGAATCTTCTGTTCAACAGAAGATGTTGCTTGAGAACCAAATGAGATTATTTCAGATGTAGAAGGGAGAAGAGATCAACCCCTTCCTCGTTAGATTGCAAGGGATCAGAGATCAACTAGGTTCTATAGGGGCTACACCAGATGTTGGGCTTATGGTCAGGACTACCATGAATGCAGTCACTGAAGGCTGGGAGACCTTTGTCGAAGGCATTTTTGGCTGGGCAACTCTTCTAAGCTGAGAAGAGATGTGGGTAGCTCTTCGACAAGAAGATGTTAGACGGTGGACCAAGGCGAGAAGCAACAACAAAGGGATCAAAGTCAAGGAGGAAGAGGAAGATGTGGCTCTCGCATCTAAGGGACAACAAGGGCAGTAGAGAAGGAAAAAGAAGCACCTCTCGAAGGTCAGATGCTTCAGATGTCGGGAACTGGGACATTTTGCCATGCAGTTCCCTCTGAAGAAGAAGGGCATGGAAGAATCTAACTCGAAGGTTGCTCCAGCTCAAGCTGATGAGGATGATGATGATGGATGAGCCATGAGTGCTCATGCACCTAAGAAGTGGGGCGATATGGAGCTATAGATTAGCTACATTGAAGGGGCATGATCCTTGAGGTGCCCAAACTCTTGGATCACATACGACTACAAGAGCCCTTAATGACTGTAGAAGAATGGCAGGTGTCAGTTGATGCAAGGGATGATGGAGCAACAATGGCAAAGCTAGAGTGCCGAAGTCTGAAGTAGCGCAAAGCAGAGGCTGTAGCAGCAGCACAGTGCTTACGCAGTGCAGAGTAGCAGCGACACAGTGGCATCAAAGGGTCAACGCAGATTTGCAACATAGGTAGTTTCGACATCGAGGAGTATTTGGATAGACCGATATGTTAGTTTTGGGATTTTTTTTATTTGCTTAACTCTCAGCAACTCAGTTGCAGTGCAGCAGTTGGCAGTGGCAGTGCTATGGGCAGCATGATGCAAGACTTTGAGAGGGAGCTGCAATATAGATGTAGCAGTGGCGGTGGAAGAGTCATGGGCAACAATACAAATAGCAGCAGCGCAGTGGATGAGGGGCAGTAGGCCGAGCATCAATAACGCAGAGGACCGATGTCGTGGATCAGGGTGATGCTTTTGGTGAAGAAGTATTGCTAGAGCACATTCCTCGCTAAGAGGGAGTGTTTATTTTTGGTTTGTATCGGTTGTGCTCTAGCTCCAAAATTTTGTGGAGGGGCTAGAACACATGAGATCTCCAAGACCCAAATATCGTTTGAAGAAATTCCACTCGGAGTGAAAGTTATTCAAATACGTAATTGTTTTTAATGGAGCCTAAGTTAAAACCTAGGGAATTAAAATAATTTAAGTGAATTAATTTAACCATTTGGCTGAGAAGCTTTTAAGTGGCGAGGATCAAGTCTAATTTAATCTTACTTGTTGATTAAGGATTAGATCACGACTGTGTGAAATTTTCAATCTGAAAACTATATAGTTGCAGTGATAGATTTATTCCTCCTACTTATTATTTCAATAAGTTATTTTTCAGAAATCTTCTGGCAAATATTGAACTAAATACTATTGCAACATTCACAAATATATATGTAGAGAAATGAACAGTAAAGGACATAAGCACAAGAATCAATCACATGTACACAGTTATTTTTGGACAATTGTCCCCAGAAAAACCCAATGCGGGAAAATCGGTGCAGCAGATGAGGGTTTTATTAATTCTTCAGCAAATGATTTCTTTACAAGGAAAAATACTGGCAGATAAACCTGAAACACCTGAGACAGAATTCCCAGCTCCTTCCGACAAATCTTTGACACCCTGATTAGCCTCTGCTATCTCTTGTGATTGTTTGCGTGTTTCTCTATGCAATCCCAGCGCTGGACTGCGTAAGTCTACGTAGGGTCTGCGTGGGTTCTCTGCACTGTAGCTCAGAGCTGCCTTTAGTGGCCCACTTCTTCTCTTTGTCCTTGACCTCAGTCACTTGCTGACTCCCTCCTCCTTCTGCTTCTGCAAAATATTCGCCTTGCAACTCTCCTACTGAAATCGAATTCTCTTACTTCATAATCGATCTCCTTTCAGGTACTGAGTGTATGCCCGACTTATTTTCCAAATTACCCGCAAGCCTTCTTTTATAATCTTTTCGTTGGAGAATCAATGGCCCAAATTAGAAGTTTAATCAATGGCTAAGATTAAAACTTGACTTGATCTTTGTTTTCTAGAAGATTCACACTCTGACTTATTAATACCCTTTAATTATTTCATTTCCCTAAGTTTATACTTAGGGTCTTCATTAAAATAATTAATTATTTTAATAAGTCATGAACCGAGTGGAATTTCTACAAACGGTTTTTGGGTTCTTTGGAATACTGCTGTCCAAGCCTCTTTGCAAAGTTTGAGACTTGGAACACTTTCGGATGCTACAAAAATCAACACTCCCTCTTAGCGAGGAAGGTGTTCCAACAATATCCCTGTCGCATGCTGCTCTGCTTTCGAAGCACCCTCTGCACTACTGATCTCTGGACGTTGCCCCTCATCTGCTGCGCTACTGCTATCTGTAATGCTGCCTTTGACATTGCTACTGTCACTGCTGCATCTGTACTACAGCTCCCTCTAAATACTGATCCTATCCATTCCTGTTACTGGAATGGATTCTTCATCATCCCCATCTACTCTCTGAAGTAGACAAACTTATTCTTCCCCATAGCTTTTGTGAGGATGTCTGCCACTTGTTCTCCTGTTGGAGTGTACTGCAATTGAACAACTCCATGGTGTACACAGTCCTTGATGAAATGACACTTGATGTCAATATGCTTCGACCCATTATGAAACACATGATTTTCAGAGAGCTTGATGCAACTCTGATTATCACATAAGATACTGGTCGCTTCCATTTTCTCCTTGAGTAGGTTCACTAGCAGTTTCCTAAGCCATATGGCCTCACACGAAGCTATCCTGGCTTCCATATACTTTGCTTTTGCTGAGCTCAGTGCTACGGACTTCTGTTTCCTGTTGCACGAAGAAGTCATTCCTGATCCTAGACTGAAACAATACCCACTGGTACTCTTCCGATCTACTGAACTCCTAGCCCAATTTGCGTCGGTGAATCCACTCAATCTGACATCATTGCTATGGGTGTACTTCAATCCAAGCTTGACCGTTCCTTGAAGGTACCTAAGAACATGCTTGGTTGCTGCCTAATGAGCCCTCTTAGGTTGCACCATGAACTGACTGAGGGTATTTACGACATAACAGATGTCTAGCCTTGTTTTTACTAGATACATCAATGATCCTATAAGCTGCCTATATAACGTAGGATCAACCTCATCATCTTCAGATGTGTCGATTTTCTTCCAATTGGTGATCATTGGAGTTGTCATGGGTTTACAATCCTCCATCTGAAATCTCTTTAGAATCTCTAAAATGTATCTTCCTTGACCAAGAAAGATCTCCCCATTCTGCTGCCAAAATTCCAACCTCAGAAAATAGTGCATCCGTCCTAGATCCTTCATGTCAAATTATTCGGCCAAATTCTTCTTGCAGTTTGTGATGAGCCTTGATGATTTTGTCAAGAATAGATCATCTACATACAAAACCAGTATCACAGGCTCACTCCCCACTCTTAGATAATAGAGATTCGGATCTGCGTCACTCTTGACGAATCCCATTTTCTGCAAGTAGCTGTCAATTCAACCATACCAGGCTCTAGGAGCTTGCTTCAGTCCATACAATGCTTTCTTCAGTCTGAACACATGAGTCTTCTGATCATGTGTCTCAAAGCCCTCTGGTTGCTCTAGATACACCTCTTCCTCTATCACCCTATTAAGAAATGCCGTTTTGACGTCCATTTGGTGAATCTCCCATCCCATCTGCGCAGCAAGGGAAATCACGGATCTGATAGAAGTGTATCTAGCTACTGGGGCAAAGGTTTCTTCATATTTGATCCCTTCCTTTTGAGTATACCCCTTAGCCAAAAACTTGGCTTTCAATTTCTCGACGCTGCCATCTGCAGCGTACTTGACCTTGTAGATCCACCTTGATCCTACAACTGATCTCTCCCGAGGTCCAGGGACCACCTCCCAGAGACCATTCGTCATAATGGAACTGTACTCTTCCACCATTGCATCAACTCACACCTGATGTTGAGCTGCTTCCCGAAAACTGGAAGGTTGTCCGACTTGAGCAACCAAGGCTTGATACCTCTTAGACTGCTTACGCCGTCTCTTCTCATTTCAGGGGACTCCGACAAAGTCCTCTGCAACTTTCAGTATCTGTCGTAGTTCCCTGCTCGTTCTTCCACTGATGGTGGGTGGATTTACCGGCTTTCCCTCTTGCAAATCCTTGGGAGACACGTCCCTTGGATCCTAAAGCCTTGGAGAGGCAACTAATTTTTCTGCTGCTGGTTGTTGGGGCTAAACCAGAGGGTTCTCCTTAGACTGCGTTGCAGAAGGCAACTCATGGGACCTTCTGAAGGCCTTCTCCTCCATGAACTTCACATCCCTCCGCACTATGACTTTCCTGCTCTCAGTGTTGAGATTTTGTATAGTTGGTGTAGCATTGGGTGTGCTCTGGCCTTGAAATTTTGTGGAGGGGTTAGGACACAGTTGAACTCCAAAACCCATAAAGTGTTTTGAGAAGTTTCAGTTGGTGTTCAAGTTATTCAAATAATTAATTATTTTAATGGATTTCCTAAGTCTAAACTTAGGAAAATTAAATAATTAAAGTGAATTAATTAACACGTGTTGAAATGTTCTAAAAGACACGGATCAAGCAGTCTTTTAATCTCAGTTGTTGATGAGTGTTTTAATCTCGACCGTTGAAGGGTTCAACGAAAAAGTATAAGAGAAAGGCTTGAGGGTCATTTGGAGACAGATACACAGTTGCAGAGCTGAGAAATAGATTTGGAATTCTAGGGCAGGTTTGCTAAGAATTTTCAGAGGAATTTTTTGTAGCGAGGGGTAGTATTGGCTGAGGGGATGATTTGATCCCGGAGCCAAGAGTCAGTAAGAGGTAGAGGAGCAACAACAAGGACAGTGCAGAGAAGCAGCTACGCAGGTGATACGCAGGACAACGCTGAGGCACCAGAGGGCTTTGGAAATTATGCAGAGGGTCTCTAGGGCCGACGTAAGGCCTATGTCATCCTCTTAGGGGTTACACAGTCCCTGTCTGGGCAGCGCAGTGGCATTCTGGGGCTAGCAGGGCTGATGCTGGGGCTTAAGGGGTATCGCTTGGGTTTTGAGGGCCAGATCTGGGCTGAGTCTTGTAAATCCCGTTTGAGGGTGTGGATCAGTCAAATATTTGGCACTAGAACAACGGGTTAGCTGCAGATTTGATTTCTTTTATTCTCTGTCGGGTTTTCCAGGTCCGGAACCCAGATTTGCTGTACTTAGAGTCTATTTAATAAAATAAACCCTCATATCTGCTGCACCGGTTTTCCTGCTTTGGGTTTTTCCGGGGACTTATGTCCAAAAATCCATGTGTCACTTTGTTGGATGAGCGTATTATTCAGTAAATGATCTGCATGTGTAGACTGTAGTTGTGTTTATTTCGGTATTTTCTGAATCTAATTTCTGGAAATAGCTTGTAATATTTTAAATCAAGTAGGTGAAATAAACCATGATACTGCAGTAGAATTTTCACACTCAGGAATGTAGATGTGATATGCCTTTGCATTCTTGCTGTATCGTACCATATACCCTTTTTTTGTAGTCATTTCCAACTTGTTCCTCTTCTCACTGGGCACATGACAGTAAGCTGTACTGCCGAAGATCCTAAAGTGACTCACTTCAGGCTTATTGCCAGTGAAGACACTTTCAGGCGTGATCTTCCCCAATGCAGCATGAGGAGTCCTATTCTGAACATAGACAGTTGTATTACAAGCTTCAACCAACAGAAATTTGGGCATGTCTTGGTCATACAACATTGCCCTTGTTGCTTTGACAATAGTCCTGTTTTTCTTTTTTGCCACACCATTCTGCTCTGGATTGTATGGAGTTGTCCACTCACTTTTGATACCTTCCCTTGCGCAGAATCTAGTGAATTCCTTATCTATGTATTCACCACCATTATCTGATCGCAACACCTTGATCCACTTTCTTGTTAGATTTTCAACCAGAGTCTTAAACTCTTTAAACCGACTGAAGACTTCATCCTTGGTCTTCAAAAAGTAGATCCAGGTTTTCCTAGAGTGGTCATCAATGAAGGTGACAAAGTACTCGGCACCACTAAGAGCTCTAGTGGACATTGGTCCACAGATATCCGAGTGTATCAATTACAATACTCCCTTTGTCCTATTGTTGCTTCTATGATATGTTGCCTTGGCATATTTTCCCAATACGCACCCCTTGCAGACATCATCTTGTTTAGTGCTCAGCTTTGGAACCCCTGTGACAGTCTTCTGGAGAATTTTTAACGCTTTATGATGCAAATGTCCCATTCTTCTGTGCCATAGCTCATCTAGGTCTGTTTCTTCTGCGCTGCCGACCAGTGCCATTGGAGACTCAAGATGTAACTTGTAAAGTTTGTTGCTTCTTACCATGATCTGTGCCTTTTTCTTCCAAATAGGGTGTTTGACGTAGACCCTATTGCCAATAAAGTAGACGTCATAACCTTGGTTTTGAAGCTAAGACACTGAGAGCAAGTTCATCCCCAACTCGGGCACATGCAGTACATTAGTGGCTTGGATCTTATTTCCAGCCTTGGTCTGAAAAACTACGATACCTCTCCCAATAGGATTGCATTTTGCTTTATTACCCATGTTTATTTTAAAATTCATCTGCTCCTCTCGGTAGTCGGAAAAACATTCCCGTACTCCAGTCATGTGAGCAGAGGCTCCACTGTCAATATATGTAATATCCCCAAAGGGAGATAACCAGTAATAAACAGAAATATGCCAGACAGATATAGAAATTACAATGCTGAACCAGATCATACACATAGAATGCCAGAAAACTGAGCCATTTTATTAATCTGAAAGTACATAGAGAGGAGTACAAGAAAATCAGAATGAGTGCACCTATCCTTGCCCTAGGCAAGTGGAGACCCTATCAGACAAATAATGGCTGCAACAAGGACAGCGTCCTAGCTGCTCTGAAGACTGAAGCTGGACTGCGCTGGAACTAGGAGCTGAAGACTGAAAGATAGATGATATCAATACTCCAAACCCTCACCAATGGAAAACGCTGTCTCTGCTAGTGACAGCGCTGGAACAGATGTGGTGCTGGTCACCAAAACCCTCCAAATGAAAAGCTCAGCTCCTCAAGGCCAAAAACGCTGTCAAGCCCTGCTCACATGTCCCTGCTCATCAGATCAGCGTCCTCCCAGATGGATCAGCGTCCTATATGCTCAGATCTGCTGGATCTGAAGCCTACAATCCAGATCTGCGTCCTGTCCCTCCAGATCTGCGTCCTCCTATATCAGTCCTCTTGCTCTCTCCTCGAGATCGAAGAGACATGCGACAATATCTCTTCGGAAGGGGAGGTGCAAGGGGTTTGGATCGATGTTATCTCTTCGGATCTGGTGGATGCGCAATATCTCCTCGGATACCCTTAATCTTGGGTGGATCTAATGCTGTCTCCCCAGATACGCCACCTACGGAGCCGGTTCTGCAAATATCTGCTCACATCTACAATCTCCAAGGCTGGATCTATCAATGTGCCTTCAGATCTGCGTCCTCCTCTTTCTGCTGCACAGCGTCCTCACTCCAAGACTGATCTGCGTCCTTCCTCCTCCTGGAACAGCGTTTTCCCTGCTCAGATCTGGACTGCGTCCTCCCTGGAACAGCGTCCTCACTCTCCAAGACTGATCAGCGTCCTCTTTCTCCTGGAACAGCGTCCTCTTCTTCTCAGATCTGCGCAGC
Source organism: Pinus albicaulis (assembly GCA_034641835.2). Taxonomy (NCBI): domain Eukaryota; kingdom Viridiplantae; phylum Streptophyta; class Pinopsida; order Pinales; family Pinaceae; genus Pinus; species Pinus albicaulis. The sequence continues at coordinate 507,206,138 of CM076569.1, forward strand.
CACAAGAGGCTTCTTCCTCTCCAATTCTCCTGCTGAAGATGCTACCAAGTCCCACTGGAACTGAAGGGTGTTACTCAGAAAATAACCTTACTAGGGCGGGCACTCGAAGTCCCCCGAAGCTAAGGGTGAAACCAGAAATAACCTTACCAGGGCAGGCACTCGAAGTCCCCCGAGGCTAAGGGTGAGATCTCCGACCGGAAACACTCGGTTGCACTAAACAGTGCTGCAGACCGACTAAACAACCGGCGTGCTAAGCAGACAGAAGTCTAGCTCTCAATATCAATATAGAATAATGCATAACCAAATGAGGTGAGAACTCCTCCTTTTATAATGCCAAACTCCCTCCAAAACTTAACTGCGTCCTTACTCTTCTTTGACCTGCGCAGTTCACCTTGGGTTAGCCTGATGCCTCCCCATCATACTCATGTGGACCCCCAAGGCCCCCTCTCTAAGTTATAACGTCAATCAACTAGGAAAAGAACACTTTATTTATAGAGTGAGGTGACTAAAGTGAGGTGACCCCTCTTATTTCTCACTTTATTTATTATTTCTAGCTAAAGCGGCAAAATAAAGCAAAAATGAAATATTCCAATTAGCAAAGCTAATTGGGAATATTACAATATACCAGAGATCAGAAGAAGAAGTGCTTGATACGCAAGCAAATTCTTCTTCAAGTCTGGATGCCAGAATAGCGAGATCATGATCCATTTGTTCTATCATGCATCTTTCCCTCCCTGGAGAATTGCGTGAACCCTCTTACGCTGCTGCTGCAACTGTAGACTTAGTCAATTCTTCGTTCCTGTTACTCATCTTTGGCTTTGATACCATGTGAAATTTTCAATCTGAAAACTATACAGTTGCAATGATAGATTTATTCCTCCTACTTATTATTTCAATAAGTTATTTGTCAGAAATCTTCTCGCAAATATCGAAATAAATACTACTGCAACATTCATAAATGTATATCTAGAGAAATGAACAGTAAAGGACATAAAGAACAAGAATCAATCACATGTACACAGTTATTTCTGGACAATTGTCCCCGGAAAAACCCAATGTAGGAAAACCAGTGCAACAGATGAGGGTTTTATTAATTCTTCAGCAAATGATTTCTTTACAAGGAAAAATACTGGCAGATAAAATTTGAAACACCTGAGATAGAATTCTTGGCTCCTTCCGACAAATCTTCGACAACCTGATCAACCTCTGCTATCTCTTGTGCCTGTCTGCATGTTTCTCTACGCAGTCCCAATGCTGGACTGCATAAGTCTGCGTGGGTTCTCTGCGCTGCAGCCCAGAGCTGCCTCCAATGGCCCACTGCTTCCCTCTATCCCTGACCTCAATCATTTGCTGACTGCCTCCTTCTGCTTCTGCAAAATCTTTGCCCTGCAACTCTCCCACTGAAATTGAATTCTCGTACTTCAGAATCAATCTCCTTCGGGTATTGAGTGTCTGCTCAACTTATTTTCCAAATGACCCTCGAGCCTTCTTTTATAATCTTTTCGTTGGAGAATCAACGACCCAGATTAGAAGTTTAATCAATGGCTAAGATTAAAACTTGACTTGATCTTTGTTTTCCAGAAGATTCACACCTTGACTTATTAATACCCTGACAAACGGTTTGTGGGTTCTTTGGAATACTGCTGTCCAAGCCTCCTTGCAAAGTTTGAGACTTGGTACACTTTCTGATGCTACAAAAATCAACAGACCGTTGATTTCTCAATAGGAAAAGTATAAAGGAAGGCTTGAGGGTCAGTTGGAGAACACACACACAATGAATCAAGAGCTCGAATTCTTCTGACGGAGCAGTGCTTGGATGAAGATAAGATCTATGTGATTCAGTTGCAGTGAGGGGCAAAAACAGTGATTGCTCGGAGGACCAAGGGTACATAGCAGAGCAAGGGCAACAGAGAGGGTAACGCAGGGGCAGCATAGAGCATCGAGAGACAGTCCAGCTTTAGCTGAAGATCGAGGTCTCTAAGCTGGGAGGGCTGAAACTTGATTTTCTGAGAGGCAAATCAGTGCAGAGAAGGTGTGACACAGTCCTCAGTCAAACCCACGTAGGCCTACGCATCTACTGCACAGAGGGAGCTGGGGTTTCACCAGTTTTTGATCCAGACCAGCCGAGACTTGCAGTGTGAGGTAAAACTCACTATTTTATATGTCTGCCGAGGATTTTTCTTTGTTGGTTGAGCTCGATTTTGGCACCCTAGTTCTACTCAGAATACTGCTGTTTAATAATGAAAACCCTTAGATTTGCTTCACCGGTTTTCCCGCATTGGGTTTTTCCGGGGACAATTGTCCAAAAATAAGTGTGTCCTTTTTGTGATTGCTTCATTTATTTTTCAATTCATGATCTGTATATTGGTGTAGGCTGCAGTGTATTTACATTAATATTTTTACTGAAGTATTCAGAAAAATAACTTGTTAAGATAAACACAAGTAGACAATGTAAATCAATTTTTTTTGGAGTAGGATTTCTTGTTTAGATTCAGTAATTTTCACATGGTATCAGAGCGATTGCAGATCAAGAAGGACTGAAGCCATCATCAAAAGGACAAAGAAGAATTTGCTGCAGGAAAGTAGCTGTCCCAAGTGACAACGCTGAACCAGAAAGGCAGAGGAAGGGTGACGCAGTCACCAGAGGGGCTCACACAGATTCCGCGTCAGCCTGCTAAGGTGACGCTGTAGCTGCATGAGGCAACGCAGTGGTTGTTGGGCCAGTGTAGAGGCTATTGAGCCTCAGTTATTCGGTTGCCGTGGCTAGAAGAGCAGTACGATTTCTATCCGGAGTTGCTTGTTGGGCATTGTTCTGTTGGTGCAGAACAATGTCTAGTAGGGCAGAAGCAAAGTAGAGCGAAGTAGATCCTCAAAAGATTTCTTGCCAAGAAGTATTGATCTAATGTTGAGCAACAACAAAGCAAGATTAGAGAGGAGTGTTTCGAGATCTGTTGGCAGAAGGTTTTCCATGAAGGAAATCAAATCTCAGAGGGAGCTTGTTCCTTAGAGGGTTTCTAGCGCCAAGAAATCCAGATCCGAGTTTTGCTGGGGCACAACAAAATAGGGAGAAAGGGACTTGTTCGACACTTAGTTGAGTAGAGATGGCCGTGAATGGATTGAGGGATCAGGACATGTTGGATGGAGCATCCAACTTTGTCATCTGGAAGGCCATGATCGTGGCAGTTTTGGACGAACATCGCATCAAGGATTATGCCTTGAACACTATTCCTGTTTTGATTGATGTTGATCTTCTTAAGGAGTACGAAGAGGCTCAGGCAAAAGAAAATACATGATCATGGACGATGTCAAGGATCATCTGATCCCACATGTTGCTAAGAATACAACAAGAGAAATGTGGGAGGCCTTGACCACTATGTACCAGGAATATTCCGTTGAACGGAAGATGTTGCTTGAGAACCTAATGAGATTATTTCAGATGCAGAAGGAAGAAGAGATCAACCCCTTCCTCGTTAGATTGCAAGGGATCAGAGATCAACTAGGTTCTATAGGGGCTACACCAGATGTTGGGCTTCTGGTCAGGACTGCCCTGAATGCAGTCACTGAAGACTGGGAGACCTTTGTCCAAGGAATTTTGGGCAGGGCAACTCTTCCAAGTTGGGAAGAGATGTGGGCATCTCTTCAACAAGAAGAGCTCAGACGGTGGACCAAGGCGGGAAGAAGTAGCAAAGGGATCGAAGTCAAGGAGGAGGAATACAAAGATGCGACTCTCACATCTAAGGGATTGCAAGGGTAGCAGAGAAGGAAAAGGAGGACCTCTCAAAAGCCAGATGCTTCAGATGTGGGGAACTAGGACATTTCGCCAAGAAATGCCCTTTGAAGAAGAAGGACAAGGAAGAATCTGATTCAAAGTCTGCTCTAGCTCAGGCTGATGAGGATGATGATGATGGATGCGCCATGAGTGCTCATGCACCTAAGAAGTGGGGCGATATGGAGCTGTAGATTAGCTAAATTGAATGGGCAGGATCCTTGAGGTGCCCAAACTCTTGGATTACATACGGCTACGGGAGCCCTTAATGATAGTAGCAGAATGACGGGTGCCAGTGGATGCAAGGGATGATGGAGCAACAGTGGCAGAGCTAGAATGTCGAAGTCTGAAGCAGCGAAGAGTAGAGGCAGCAACAACAACGCAATGCAGAGAAGCAACAGCGTAGTGGCTTCAGAGGGTCAGTGTAGATTGGCAGCAGAGGTAGTTCCAACATCGAGGAGTATTCAGATTGACCAATATGTTAGATTTGGGAGTTTTTTCAGTTGCTTAACTCTCAGTAACTGAGTAGTAGTGCAACAATTAGCAGTGGCAATGCTATGGGTAGCATGATGCAACACTTTGAGAGGGAGCTGCAGTATAGATGTAGCAGTGACAGTTGCAGAGTCATGGGCAGCAGTATAGATAGCAACAACGTAGTGGATGAGGGGCAACAGGCCGAGTATCAACAGCGCAAAGAACCGATGCCATGGATCAAGGTGATGCTTCTGGTGAGGAAGTATTGCTAGAGCACATTCATTGCTAAAAGGGAGTGGTTTGATGGAAAGTTTCCTTGGGTGAAACCCAAGAGACCGCAGTTCAAATCTCATCGAGTATGTGGCTTGCTATGATCTTGGCTCAAGGAGTAGGCTCCCCCTTTCCCGAGGGGTCTCGGCTCTTGCTGAATCATAAGAACTGGTATATCTGACTTGCAGGCTGTTGGATATATCCTGGTGTTATATTGGCGACCATGAGGATTGATCCTGGGTCTCCCCTAGATTACTCTAAAGAATTACTGATTCACCATGTGTCAAAAAAAAAAAACAAAAAGGGAGTGTTGATTTTTGGGTAGCATCAACTGTGCTTTAGCTCCGAAATTTTTTGGAGGGTCTAGAACACATGAGATCTCCAAGACCCAGAAATCGTTTGGAGAAATTCCACCCGGAGTGAGAGTTATTCAAATAATTAATTATTGTTAATGGAGAAGTTAAAACTTAGTGAATTAAAATAATTAAAGTGAATTAATTTAAACATGTGGGTGAGAAGCTTCTAAGTGACGAGGATCAAGTCTAATTTAATCTTAGCTGTTGATTAAGGATTAGATCATGGTCATTGATTAAGGATTATATCACGATCGTTGATTTTTCAACAAGAAAAGTATAAAGGAAGGCTTGAGGGTTAGTTGGAGAACACACACAATGAATCAAGAGATTGAATTATTCTGACGGATTAGTGCTCGGTCGAAGATAAGATCTAAGTGATTTAGTTGCAGCAAGGGACAGAATCAATTATTGGTTAGAAGACCAAGAGTACATAGCAGAGCAAGGGCAGCAGAGACAACAGAGGAAGCAGTGCAACCACCAGGAGAGGTGACGCAGTCCCCAGAGAAGGTGAAGCAGACCCACGCATTGCTCTCATAGGGGCAACGTAGAGCATCTGAGAGACAGTCCTGATTTAGCTGAAGATCGGGGTTTCTGAGTCGGAAGGGCTGAAACTCGATTTTCAGGGAGGCATATCAGTGAAGAGAAGGGGTGATGCATTCTTCAGCCAAACCCACGCAGGGCTATGCTTCTACTGCGCAGAGGCAATGCAGAGTAAACTAGGGTTTCACCAGTTTCTGATCGTGATCAGTTGGGACTTGCAGTGTGAGGTAAAACTCATTATTTATCTTTCTGCTGAGTAGAGCAAGGACAACAAAGACAACAGAGGAAGCAACGTAACCACCGGGAGAGGTGACACAGTCCCCAGAGAAGGTGACACAAGCCTATGCATTGCTCACACGGGGGAAACGTAGAGCATCTAAGAGAGTCCAGATTTAGCTAAAGATCGGGGTTTCTGAGCCGGGAGGGCTAGAACTCTATTTTCTGAGAGGCAGATCAACATAGAGAAGGGGTGACGCAGTCCTCAACCAAACGCACGCAGGCCTATGCATCTACTACGTAGAGGTAGCTAAGGTTTCACCAGTTTCTGAACCGGATTAGTCGGGACTTGCAGTGTGAGGTAAAACTCACTATTTTATCTATTTGCCAAGGATTTTTCTCTGTTGGGTGAGCCAGATTTTTGCACCCTAGTTGTACTCAGAATACTGTTGCTTAATAATACAAACCCGCAGATCTGCTGCACCTGTTTTCCCACATTGGGCTTTCCGGGGATAATTGTCCAAAAGTAAGTGTCCTTTGTGTGATTGCTTCATTTATTTTTCAGTTCTTGATTTGTATATTGGTGTAGGCTACAGTGTATTTACATTAATATTTTTGCTGAAGTTAAATAACTTGTTAATATAAACACAAGTAGATAATATAAATCAGTTTTTCTGCAGTAGGATTTCCAGTTTAGATTCATAAATTTTCATAGTTCATACTTTCCCCACATGTAGGATCCTTTCTACGATTGTTGGTTGGCAAGAATGCAGGACGTGGTTCATCCTTTCCCTACTCTCGATGGTTTTCATGCGCGTAGGATTTGGTTTATCCTTTCTCTACTATGGTTTTGACCTGTGACTATAGGATGTGGTTTATCCTTTCCCTACGCATGGTTGTGAGCAGGATGTGATATATTCTTTCTATGATGTTGCTCCAATATCATCCTACCCATGTACTCTTGGACACATGGTAGGTACCTCTCATTTGGGAAAAAGTGGTTAGGGACCATAGCACTACCGATGGAAGCATCGTGTACTGCCATATTCCCTATGTCTAAGGATGCATAATGTTCAACCAACTTGATCTCTTGGGATGAAATTCGATTGGTGTTTGACCCCTGGCTATGTGGACTGAATTTTGTCAGTGGAGAGTGGAAAGGTCTTGTGACTCACTCTCGATTGACTCTTCTTCATTGTCTATATTAGTGTTCAACAGAGTTGAGATGAGATGCAAAGATGGTTCATGATGATAGGATGACCTAATGGATTGACAGGTGGGATTCTCCCTAGTTGAGAGGGAGTGTTAAAATTGGAAACTAGGGCCGAATTCCACTTTGGGCAGCCCATTTACTGGAGATGATTATTGCAATAAATTCCTCTTTTCGAGAGGACCAAAATCGACCTAAAGATCATCAAATTTGGTTAAGGAGAAATGTGTTCTTGAATTTATGACCTCTCATATGCAAATTTTCAGGGTTGGCCTCACCCCCATGTAGGCTCGTAAATCCCAAACGTCATGTCTCTTTACCTTCACGAATTCGTATATATGGAGGTGTCCTCCAACCTCATTTGTCATAGCCAAGGTGCTATGTCATCAAATAACACCTCTGAAATTTGGTGCGAATCTGAGGCAGCAAGGAAGGGAGGAAGGTAGCACGAGTTTGGAGAAGGATTCTCTGATTGAGGGTGTGGATTACTTCAGGTGAGAGGCCACAGGCTAGAAGGTAAGAAAAGGACTAGTTTTGTGCACATGATTAGGGTCTTTGTCTTTTGTTCTGGTCGCAGGGATTAATTACTGTTTTAGATGAGAGTTGACACCTATTGGAGGGCCGAAAGACCTAGAGAAGGTCTACTATCCCAGCCACAACCACAAAAGGAATAGCACAGGTGAGCAAATGGTGGTTTCCTATGGAAATAGGTTCAAATCTCTTGTTGTAGCTTTATCGCAGGCTGTAAGGTGTTTTGTGGAGGATCCCAAGGCTAAATAAGTGCATTATGAGGGCTAGAAGGGACATCGAGTGAACCAGACTAAGTTAGGGCTGATGATCTAGGATTGAGTTCCTCTTTGAAGACAACTTTGAAACTGATTTGACTATTGTTGATCTATGGGTAGGGGATAAGGCTGAAGTGCAGACTTGACTGGGCTATCTCCTAAGCATTTGGACATTGGTGTTGATCTTCATATTGGCAAGTCAATTTTATCTTTGATTGCTCTCTCTCTCTTTCTCTGCTGAACATTTGATACTAATTATAAAGAAGATTGATCAAGGGTTTTCCCCATCTTTGGGTTTTTCCTGGCTTGAGCCAATTTATGTGTTCCCTTATCTTGGCTTGTCTTCTGCATATGATTACTTATGTTGTTTATTCAATTACTGCCAATGAATAATAGTTTATGCGATTGCTATTGAAAGTAATGGAATTAATCTTGGGCTCATATGAATCATTAAAGTAATTGTCCTAAGCAAAGAACATGTTAACCTAAAATTAATAGACCGAGACCCCTGTGAGCAGTATATTGGAGGGCTGTAAGGCCTAGTTTCTTGCAGGAAGGAGGGCTGCATGCTCTAGTGGACCAACGTACAAGATGAGGGTCAGTATGAGTGGAATGGCACAGGTTTAAGAGGAGTTGTTTATAGTTCAAGTTAGGGCACTTCTGTAGTTGTGACAAAAGCCTTAAAAGGAGGGTTGAAATCTCAGTAAATTGTGCATAGAAACAAGAAGTACAGGAATATGGTTAATTAATCAAAATTAATTAAGTCAAGGTGAGAATTCTCTAGAAACTCACTTGGATCGACTCTGAGATGTTCCTAGCCTTTGATTAAGTTTTAGTCTTGGTCGTTGGTACTCCAACAGAGGATTATTAGAAGAAGTCGATGGGCACTTGGAGAAGACACTAGAGACACTTGGAGAATTCGATTTTCCAGAGTAACAGGAGTAAGTTGTCGGAGAGTTCGAGCTTCAGTGAGAGAGTCAATGAGGGGCATGGACAATTATCTGGAGGAAGTTTTTCTATATCTGGAAAGGCAACATCAGGAGGTCGAGTTATTCCCAGTGAGGTAGCGCATAGGACTGCGCAGTTGCTTCAGAAGAGCGATTCTATTTGGTTGGTAGGGAATTCGATTAAGCTTCCAGAGGTCGGCAAAGTATTCCAGAGGGCCAGAGAATCGGTTTCCTTAGCAGAGATAGGCATAACGACTTGATCAAAGTCAGTTCTGGGGTAGACGTCCAAGGGTCTTTGCAAGCACTGCGCAGAGGCTGACACAGATGGTCCAGGAGAACGAGTTTTCTGAGGTAGATTTGTGCCTGGGTTGCTGGGTGAGGAAGGGTTTTTCCCTTAGATAATTTTGGCCAGATTTACTTTCTATTTGGATTGCTAGTTGGGCATCCATAGATTGTACTCATATTTCACTATTGCATAATAATAAAACCTCGTAGTTGCTACACCGGTTTTCCCAAGTTTGGGTTTTATCCAGGGACATTTGTCCAAAAATAACAGTGTCATTTTTATGTGTGTGTGTGTGTGTGTTAGATTTTCTCAGTTTCTAGTGGTATTATTTCCGTAGTTTATTTGTGAAAATCACAATGTGAATTATTTGATATTTACCATAGCAGACAACAAATAAATTGTTAAATAAATTAACAATTAGAAAAAAAATCTCTAGTTGCTATGATAGATGAAATTTTCACATGGTATTAGAGCGTGAGTGATCAATCGGGAAGCTCAGAATCGGAGGTGAGAATTTCACTGTTTAGTGGGAGCAACAGACCAAAATTCTCAGAGGCAGCATTGTACCCAGATAAACAGTTCAAATTGCTGGGCAAGAGTTCGATTTTCAGTTGCAGGGTTGCAGAAAAGTTGATTTGCCCAGGATAGTGATTCCAACAGTCAAAGGGACCAACAACAACTTAGATTTTCGCTGAGAAGATTTCTGGTTGGATGCAGAGGGTTTTGCATTTGCAGAACCAACAATGGGTGGAAGAGAAAAGCACACACAATAGAGGGAAAATTTCTCTCAGGGAACTTCGAGTTTCAAAAGTTCGATTTTCTGAGGTAGATTGGTAGTAGTAGCTAGAAAAACTACACATTCTAGAAGGGAGTGCGAGTAGCGTAACAACAACCAAGCAATGGAAGAGGGAGTTTCTAGCTCAGATGAGAGATGGCCATAGCTGGGCTTAGGGACCACGACATGGTTCTTCCAACTATGTCATCTGGAAGGCGAGGATGTTATTCCTTCTAGATGAATATGGTGTAAAAACCTATGCAGAGAGTGTGGTACCAGTACCCCAAGATGTTGATCAGCAAAGGGAGTATTAGAAGGAAATGGTGAAGACCAAGGGTTTCATTTTGGATGGAGTCCGAGATCATCTCGTCTCACATGTGGTAGAGAAGGGAACAACCAAGGAGATGTGGGATGCTTTGTCTGAGCTATTTCAGAGTTCTTCCGAGAAGCGAAAGATGTATCTCCAAGAGAAACTGAGGAACATCACAATGCAAAAGGGCGAGAGCATAAATGCCTTTCTCACTCGGATTTAGGAAGTTTGAGATCGATTGTCAGTTGTTGGGTCAGCACCTCAACCCACAGAGCTTGTATGATTGGCACTAAATAGTGTCTCAGAGGATTGGCAGGTATTTTTCTAGAGTATCTTGGGCAGAGATATCTTGCCAAGGTGGGATAGGATGTGGTTTGATTTATAGCAGGAAGAGTTGAGGCGGGCTCTGTTGAGGAGCACCATCAGTGGCGACAGCAGTAAGGGCATGAAGAGTGAGGAGGAGAATGTTGGCCTAGCATCTAAGGGTTATAGTCAAGAATAGGGGGAGTAGTAGAAGAAGAAGGACTTGGCAAAGGTCAAAGACTTCAAGTGTGGTGAGTTTGGTCACTACAACACTCGATGTCCTCTAAGGGAGAAGGACAAGCATGAGAAGCAAGACTAATAGGCAATGTCAGCTAAGATTGACAAGTTGTCCTCCAGGTTGGTGGAAGACTTCGCGATGTTCGCAAATATACCTCTGGGAGTGAGGTGGGGTGATTTGATGCTGTAGCCCTAGAGAGATACATAGATGGTTAGGGTCCATTGAGGAGTCCACCTCATAGGATCATTACCTGGCTACGGGGGCCCAAAGTATTCAACTGCAGGACGGATTTGTGTCAGAGATGTAGTCAAATTCCGGAGTGATAGTTACAAACTAGTAGTAGTCAGGTGTTGGGGACTACAGTGCAGAGTGGCACAGTGCAAAGTCAACAACAACGCAAATTCTTCAGTGATAGTGCAAAAGCTAGTAGCAGTTAAGACTTGGGAGCCAGATGCATCATATTGAACATAGTGTTGGTTTTTGGGTAGCATTAGATGTGCTCTAGCTCCGAAATTTTTTGGAGGGGCTAGAACACATGAGATCTCCAAGACCCAGAAATCGTTTGGAGAAATCCCCCCCCGGAGTGAAAGTTATTCAAATAATTAATTATTTTTAATGGAGCCTAAGTTAAAACTTAGGGAATTAAAATAATTAAAGTGAATTAATTTAACATGTGGGCGAGAAGCTTTTAAGTGACGAGGATCAAGTCTAATTTAATCTTAGCCGTTGATTAAGGATTAGATCACGACCATTGATTCATCAACAGGAAAAGTATAAAGGAAGGCTTGAGGGTCAGTTGGAGAATACAGACACAGTGAATCAAGAGATCGAATTCTTCTGACGGAACAATGCTCAGACGAAGATAAGAATTAAGTGAGGGGCAGAAGCAATTGTTGGTTGGAGGACCAAGAGTACATAGTAGAGCAAGGGCAGCAGAGACAACAAAGGAAGCAACACAACCACCAGGAGAGGTGGCGCAGTCCCGAGAGAGGGTGATGCAGGCCCACACAGGGTTAGCGCAGAGCATTCAGGAGGTAGTCTAGATTGAGCTGAAGATTGAGGTTTCTGAGCCGGGAGGGCCGAAACTCGATTTTTTGAGAGGCAGATCAACGCAGAGAAGGGGTGACACAGTCCTTAGCCAGACCCATGCAGGCCTACAAATCTACTGCGTAGAGGCAGCGGGGTTTCACCAGTTTCTGAGCCATATCAGCCAGAACTTGCAGTGTGAGGTAAAACTCACTATTTTATCTGTCTGCCGAGGATTTTTCTCTATTCGGTGAGCCAGATTTTGGCACCCTAGTTGTACTCAAAATATCGCTGCTTAATAATACAAACCCTCAGATCTATTGCACCGGTTTTCCCGCATTGGGTTTTTCCGGGGACATTTGTCCGAAAATAAGTGCGTCCTTTGTGTGATTGTCTCATTTATTTTTCAGTTCTTGATCTGTATATTGTTGTAGGCTGCAATTTATTTACATTAATATTTTACTGAAGTATTCAGAAAAATAACTTGTTAATATAAACACAAGTAGATAATGTAAATCAGTTTTTCTGCAGTAGGATTCTGGTTTAGATATAGAAATTTTCACACATAGTTGATTCAATATTTTGGATGCTTCTCCATTGTAGTAGTTGCAATTGCAACAACAACAAATGAGAGGGAGTTGCTGTGCAGATGCAGAGTTGGCAGCAGTATAGTAGTGTGAGCAACAGTAGAGGTGCAACATCAGAGTTGCTGTAAAGTTTTGTAGATGTTCTATGCTAGGAGAAATTTTACTTTTCTCACAGCAATCATACAAATAGTTAAGCAAAATGCAGATAGAACATATAAGTAGATCTTACAGAAGACAAATCAGAAACAGGAAAAATGTGTGTGTTCGTTTCGGCGGTCGACAGGATGCTTCAACCAGCAAAGTCTCCTTTGGTCAGCCAGCCCAGCATGTGTCACAACAGTCCTCCAATCAGCAAATGAGTCAACCCAAGTCAACTCTACAAAAGTCAACGCTGTCCTGAAAAAGTCAACGCAGGGCAGCAAGCTAAAAGTCAACGCAGCAGCAAAACGGTCAACCCTTTGACCTCGATTTTTGTGCCAGGTAGTACGGCCTTCAAAAATCGAACCTTCCACAAGTTTTCAGCTTGATTGGACCATGTGTTGACCAAAGTCAACGCTGGTCAAACTTTCTGCGAAACCCTAGCAGCAGAAAATCGTACTTCAGCTCAGCCGTACGGTCTGTCCTCCTTTTCCTTCCCACGTGTGGATGAAACTCGTCCTCCAGGTAGCTCGTACTATTTTGGATGAGAGAGGAAGATGTGTGTTGTGATGTTGATCAAATGCTCTCCAAATTTTCCTGTATTTATATCCATCATTGGGGCGTGTGACACATCTGCTGGGGGCGTGCAACCTTAAGGCCGACCTGCACATATAATTTATTAAGAATAATAAATTCAAAATATATGTTCTGCTCATCGGATTAAGACATATTATATATGGATTTTACACCTCTCTGAAATAGGATTCCAACAAAAATATTAGCTTCTTAATCTGAGCATTACAACATGGAGTTTGGACCTAGTTGTCCAAATTTAACACTCCCTCTCAACTAGGGAGAACTCCATCCATCAGTGCAATCAACATCGTGCGTCATCCCGCCGAAACTTGCTTTACTGGCTTCTTTATTTCAGAACAGAAGTGGGTCAGTCACAAAGACATCATCCCCCGACTAACATAATCAGTCTAGAGGTCCCAGACCTCACAAATCTTGATCCCAGATCAAGTGGTTGGACCGTGCCATCCTAGATAGAGAGTACGGCAATCTCTGATGCGTCCATCAGTCTTTGCTAATAGTCTCTAGCTTTTCCCACGTCATTGGCCAAATGAGAGGTACTTCCCATGAGCCCTGAACTCAATGGGTAGGATGCGTACGGGGCACAGATAAATGAGAGGCGAACCAGCTCAATAATCACAAGGGTGGGGCAGAAGCATTATGAGTGCTTATAGCTCCGAGAAGCTATCCCCAAAGCCCCCCAGAGCTCCCAGAGCTCATCGTCCAACGGGACCCACATCATAGGGTCGTTCCACGATACCAAGACTCTCACGGAAGGTTAGGAACTTGACCTTCCCCAGGGGCTTAGTGAGAATGTCCGCGACCTGCTCATCAGTTCCTATATGATCGAGCCTTACGGCGCCTCGCTGTACCATATCCCGGATAAAGTGGTACCTGATATCAATATGCTTGGATCGGTCGTGGAACACAAGATTCTCAGTCATACGAATCCCACTCTGATTTTGGCACCCTAGTTGTACTCAAAATATCGCTGCTTAATAATACAAACCCTCAGATCTATTGCACCGGTTTTCCCGCATTGGGTTTTTCCGGGGACATTTGTCCGAAAATAAGTGCGTCCTTTGTGTGATTGTCTCATTTATTTTTCAGTTCTTGATCTGTATATTGTTGTAGGCTGCAATTTATTTACATTAATATTTTACTGAAGTATTCAGAAAAATAACTTGTTAATATAAACACAAGTAGATAATGTAAATCAGTTTTTCTGCAGTAGGATTCTGGTTTAGATATAGAAATTTTCACACATAGTTGATTCAATATTTTGGATGCTTCTCCATTGTAGTAGTTGCAATTGCAACAACAACAAATGAGAGGGAGTTGCTGTGCAGATGCAGAGTTGGCAGCAGTATAGTAGTGTGAGCAACAGTAGAGGTGCAACATCAGAGTTGCGTAGTGGTTGATGGATAGTGACTGAGGAATAACACAGTGACTACTGAAAAACACAATGATTGAGGAAACAATGTAGTGACTGAGGAAGCAACATTGTGACCGAGGGAGCAACACAATGATTCCCGACATAGTTTCTTGTTAGACATGAGCAGCATGACAAAGGGTGGTACAGAAACAGGGTGTGCAGCACTAGAACATGATTCTCACTAAGTGGGAGTGCTATTTTTTGTAGCATCAGATGTGTTCTAGTCATAGAACTTGGTGGAGAGGCTATAATAAATGAGATCTCCAGAACATTGAAATTGTTACAGGAAATTGCACCTGGAGATGGCTTAATTAGATTATTAGCTGGATTTTAAATATTTTTTTAGTCTAAACATAGGGAATTATGGTAAAATAATCAGAATTAATTACTTTAAGGTGAGAATTCTCTAGTAAATCGCATGGATCGATTTCGAGATGATCCCAGCCATTGATTAAGTTTTAATCTTGGCCATTGGTACTCCAATAGAGGATTATAAGAAGTCAATGGGCACTTGCAGAAGACACTAAAGACACTTGGAGAATTCGATTTTCCAGAGTAGCATCAGTCAATTGCCGGAGAGTTCGAGCTTCAGTTAGTAAGCAGAGTCATTGAGGTGCAGGGATAGTGATCTGGAGGAAGTTTTTCTAGATTTCGAGAGGCAACAACAAGAGGTAGAGTTATTCCTAGTGAGGCAGTAACAAGATTTCGAGTTATTCCTAGTGAGGTAGCAATAAGAGGCTGAGTTATTCCCAGTGAGGCAGCGCAGAGGACTGCATTGTTGCTTCAGAAGAGCAATTCAATTTGGCCGGAGGAAAATTTGATTCAACTTTCAGAGGCCGGGAAAGTCTTCCAGAGGGTTAGAGAATTAGTTTCCTCAGTAGAGATAGGCAAAATGACTTGATGAGAGGCAGTTCCGGGCTAGACATCCAAGGGTCTACACAAGCGTTGCACAGAGGTTGACGTAGAGGGTCTAGGAGGACTGTGGAGGAAGGTTAATTCCCTTAGATAATTTTGGCCAAATTTACTTGTTGTTTGGATTGCCAGTTGGTCAACCATAAATTGTACTCAAATTTCACTGTTCCATAATAGTAAAACCCTCAGTTGCTGCACCAGTTTTTCGAAGTTGGGTTTTTCCGGGGACATTTGTCCAAAAATAACAGTGTCATTTATTTGTGTGTGTGTGCTAGATTTTCTCAATTTCCAGCACTATTATTTCCATAGTTTATTTGTGGAAATCATAGTGTGAATTATTTGATATTTGCCCTAGCAAACAACAAATAAATTGTTAAATAAATTAACAAGTAGAAAAATAATCTCTAGTTGTTCTGATAGATGGAATTTTCACATCTTGAGGGTTATTATTGGGAAGATCAGTGGGTAATAGGATGGATGAGATATTGTTGATCAACATAGAGTGGAAGATGTTTGCTCCCCTATGCTATGACTCCTATTGCTCGACATAGGGTGTAAGATGGTTGCTCCCCTATGAAATGACTTGGGGTGAGCATCCCATAGGACCTTCCTCATTATCATTAGATTTCGGGTTGAGACTGAGCTCCCCATTATGGTTTCAGGTTGAGATGTGCTCCCGGATATCGTTCCGAATTGAGATAAGCTCTTTGATGTTGTCGATGTGAATTGAAGGTGGTAGCTTAAACTCCCCTCCGATGTCAAATTATTCTTCTTTTAGATTAGACAATGTTCAACATATGAGCAGAGACAATCAAGAGATAAGCAAGGATAAGCAGAGATGAGTAGTGACGACATTTGATGACGAGATGCTCGAGATAGGATATGATTTGATGACGGGACACTTGCGATGATTACGCGATGCAGTTGGAATTTCTCCCTCGCTGAGAGGGAGTGTTAATTTGGCAGCTCAATGACAAATTCCAATCATGGGACTGGATTCCACTTTTTGAGAGGACAAATTTTGACTATTGAAGTGCTCAATTTGGACAAGGGAAAGTGTATTTTTGAAGAAAATCCCACATGTGCACAATAGGACAGGTCGACCAAAAAGAAATTGGATACCCATGAATGGCTATAAATACAAGTCAAGTGACCCTCATTTGGACAAAATCATCACGGTCATTCTTCTTTCTTTGGGTTTGGCTCCAACAGGTTTGAGGTTGGGTCGCAGAGATTAGTGTGTACAAGTCTGAGATTGTAGGGTTCGAAGCTCGCATGTGTGTTTAGGATTTTGGTTTCCAGCCGCAAGCATGCTTCAGGCAAATTTTTGTCGCAATCGCAGGCACTCAGGCTCATGCGTGCGGTTGGAGGGTTTTAGCCGCACGCACATCACTCTCTGTGTGTGGTTGGAAGTTAGGGTTTGAGTTTTACTGTTGACTGCAGATTTTGTTAGTTGACTGCAAACAATGATTGTTGATCACAAACTTCTGAATCAAGGTTTTGATTATTAGTATTGTTGGGTTCATCTCATGGATGTTGCTTAGTTGATTTTGCTAGATAGGATTATGGTTGAAGATATGGATCATTGTACTCTCTTTTGCTGAATCATTCACTGACACTCTAATAAGTAGAAGAACTTGAAAGCATTTTCCCCGTAGTGGGCTTTGCCTTGGTCTCTGACCAATCCTGGTGTCTGTATTGGTGATTGCTTTTCTTCTATTGTTCGTTTATGTTCCATTGCTTTGATGATGATATTGTTCTTTCTATATAGTTGCATATGATGGTGAATAATGTTGTAAACCTGGATAGTATTATGATGCTGTGGGGTGAATTTATTATGTAAAAGAAGAAATGCAATTATCTAAAGCAAAGAACATATAGCCTTAAGAAAATGTAACAAAATCATCCAAGAGTTCCAAAAATACCAGCTGCAAGTTCCTTCAATGTGATGAAAGTTATAGTGTGGAACCTCATTGTACATACAATATGAGGTGTAAAAATGAGCAGTATAAATAATGTATGCTGTTGTGGGGTTAAATAATATGACTTGAAATGTGTCTATATTGAGAGAGTAGGGTTTTGTTGTGTTATAGTGATACCCAATGTCGTTTAATACAAGATTTGTTCTCTCCGATGGCTGCCTTGCCTTTGTTTGCTGGTTGATTTCTCTTCTGGACTGTTTGTATGTGCATTGATTCTCTATATAGTTGATCATAGCATTAATATTTTATAGCACCATTCTTCACTGGAAAGTACATGCTTTATCAAATAAAAGAGCTGCTTCTGTTGAAGTTGCCAAGAATTCCTATATTTATTTCTACTTTTCTCCGATAAGTATTATTGAATGCCGTTCGTTTTTGAAACAAAGTGACTTGCTAAAAAGTTGTAAGTGGTAATGAGCTGTGCAAAAGGAAATCTGAAATTAATTTTAAAATGTGAAGTGTTTTAAGTCATATATGTGTTTTTCATTGAGTATTACAGATAATGATTGTGAAAATAACTTGAGTGTACTATAAATCCTCAAGGGTCTCTTGCCTTTCTTTGTTTTTTAATAATGTATTTCTCTGTATATTGGTAACAGGTTATAGCTTCTCATATAAGTTAAGATGTCACCTGTGTTGTGTGCAGCTCCTGGGTAGAACAATTGACCTGGGATTTTTGATTGGCCAGAGGATGAATAAAATTTTCAGAGAAAATATTGACTTCTTGTTTGAACGCTTTGAATCTCATGATCTCTGTGCCGTTGTGGTAAGAAATCGGTTGAGTTTGTCCAAATTGGTAATTTTGCACGGGCAAAACTGACATATGTCATTGCTTAAGCAGGAAATTGATACTGAAATTTTTGTAATTTCTACAGGAGTTGCAACAACTGTTAGACATTTTGAGACTCACTTATCAGCTCCTAGCAGAACATTTATCAATGGACCCATACAATGTTATGCTAAATGAGATGTCAGAGAACATCTCCCTTGTCTCTTTTTCTGGCCGCCTTGCCTTGCAGGTTAGACAGGTTCACTTTAAATTATTTCTTCTCAGTAACCTCCATATCACATTCTTGCATATGCATCTAGATGGTGGGAACATCTTTCTAGTTTTTTTGCATCATGCTTAATTTGACATGTCATTCTGTGGATAGGAGGAATATCTTTAATGTTATTGATATATAAAAGAAACATTGCTGCCGTTGTTTATGTGAAACTGTTAATTACATACACCAAACTTTTTACTTTGAAAATTAAACATTTTTCAATGGGATTTCACATTTTCAAAATCCAATGTTAGATATTTGATATGTTCTTCAACATTCACTGTGGATAAATTTAGCAGTTGTCTTGCACCACATTGTTTGATGCACAAGAGATTTTTATAGTGTCAATTTCATTTCAATAATGATATATAAACATTTATATTTGTTATTAATTGAATGAGTTTTAATTGGAATGGCTAAGCTGATCATCTAGATAATTCTAATCTACCTGTTTACTTGCCATCAATTAGATTTGATTGGTGAAATAAACATCAGCCTCATAGAAAAGGCTATCCTGTTGTATTTGAAAGTTTATTGGTGATAACTTTGTAACCAGGTACTTTTTAAGATATATTATCAGGTGAAAATTGCTGTTCTTATTACTTTGTACTATGCAGTCCATCATATGACATTGGGACACTAGGATATGTGAACAATACTGTTTGACATGTGACATGGAACGCGAAAATGCGACACATTGGTACAAATAAAATAAGATATGATAAGATAAAATTTTATTGATGTCCAACGAATGACCACAAATGTTGGTCAATGGGACTGAAGAATACAAAAAGTATGAATATAATGTGGGAGTGGAAGTGCATCTCCTAGAGAATGCCTAAATAACATAACGAAAGAAAGAAACTTGCAGTAGTACCATAGTTTTAATAATCAGAACCAAGTTTCGTATGAGCTGCCTATCTAACT
This sequence comes from Pinus albicaulis, assembly GCA_034641835.2. Lineage (NCBI taxonomy): Eukaryota > Viridiplantae > Streptophyta > Pinopsida > Pinales > Pinaceae > Pinus > Pinus albicaulis. The sequence continues at coordinate 507,225,240 of CM076569.1, forward strand.
GGGATTTGAACCGGAACCGGATCAAACTGGATTGAACCGAATTCAGTATACTGGAATTGAAAAAAATAATAAAAAGCGTATTTTAAGATTGCAAACCATGATTCCAAACCATTAGAGACAAAATATGGAAAGTCTTCTCATCTATATACCAATGTTATCAAAACCGGAACGTGTTGAGATATCTTAAGGGCAATGATTAGAGTGATTTCTCGTTACTTGATAACTGCTTGTGATGTCTTTTAACTTATTAGCTTTATTACTTATTATTATGTTTGTGTATAATCAAACAACTATCAAAACAAAGAGAACAAGAACACAGAATATACGCTGCAAGCCAGGGCCAAAACCTTTCCACTGAAGAGGAAAACCCGCAAATCTCATCTGTTCCTTATAGATTCTTCAATTGACGAATTCCAAGACCTTTAGACAGAGAGTCGAGACCAATACCCTCCAAGACCAAGACCAACCTCTCCAGATGATGTGCTATTCTTGATCCAGTCAAACTAAGTCAAATCTCTACCAGTAACACATCTTCGACCTTTTGCTGCAAAATTTCGGCCTCCACTGTAGACCTGAAAATTTCAGCCCCTCCTATAGTTGCTGCTGCCACACGTGTGAGCCTCAATTAGCCTTCCAAGGCTTCCTTAGACTTTCGCTCGGCTTTCTTTGGCTTTTGGAGCTTAAGAATGACCTCTAGTAACCTTTGGTTGACCTTCTTGTCTTCTTTTCTCCAAGATCGAACTTGAAGCTGAAAACCCTAGATCTGCTGCAGAAACCCTAGTCCTCCTTCGCAGGCGTGAGAGAGAAATAGCCCAAACAAAAGTCTTCTTCACTGCCTTCTTCTTCCTCCTTCTCTAGAATGAGTGATGGATGAATTTGTATCAAAGAGGTAGAGTTTCCTCCTTTATATAGGCTTTTCAAAGTGGGCATGGCTCTTCCTTTTAGGCCGACTTGCTAGTTGCTTGGCCGACTTGGTCTTGGAGGGTATTTTGACACTTTTAAAGACAAAAATAATTTTCTTTACAACTTACAATGTGCCTGATGGGATCTTCAACTTGTGACAATGACTGTTTTGACTTCTCGACCTAGGACAAACTGTAGGAGCACTCAATGGGCGCTTCACCTATAAAATGATAGACCTTGGGCATGAAACCCATGCTCCAAAAACAATAATAATAATTTTCTTTCATTTTACAATTTACAAGAATCAAAAGTACATACTACATTTCATATTTATGAAGACCGAACCTAGTTACACATTTTTCAATACTCCCTCTTTACGAGGCAGGTATTCATAAATGGTACATGGACATTCTCAATTTGCAGAGATCTCATAAGAAGAGTCGGATTGGTAACCCATCTATTTAGCATCATATCATCCAACATTTTCACATAGCAAGGCCTTGACTAACAACTCTATTTTTCCACAAGATCATAACACAATGTTGGTAAGACCAATGACTTATAGACACCATCATCATTGTCTCTCTCAAGGTACATACCCCACCAGGGTGTTCAAAGAGTATCACCTTCCTTGGACTATTCTTATCTTGGATAGCTAGTCCTCAAAGAATATCGGTCCATGACTACTCTTCTCTTGGATGCTCTACCTTATACTCAAACAGTATCAGATGCCAAATGTTTATTCAATCCTCCATTCTGTCTTCCCAAGTGAAGACAAAAGTGATGTGCCTATCTCTCCCATACAACCAGGGAGGATACATCAACCAAACTAAGCTTGTCTCTCAAATATACAAGTTTCTTGTTAGGAAGAGATTTTGTTAATATGTCAGCTACCTACTCATCGGTGGAGATATACTGTAGTTGCAACACACCATCTGTTGAGATTTTGAGGTAGCATCAGGTGTGCTCTAGCACTAAAATTTTGTGGAGGGGCTAAAACACATGAGACCTCCAAAACTCAGAAAGCGTTTGGAGAAATTTCATCTGGTGGTGAAGTTAATCTAATAATTAATTTTTTTAATGACAACCCTAATTCTAACTTAGGGAATTAGAAAAATTAAAGTGAATTAATTAAACACATGATGAAATGTTCTAAGTAATGTGGATTAAATAGTTTTTTAATCTGAGCTGTCGATTAGAGATTAGAGCACGACCATTGGTTTTCCAACGAGACAAGTATAAGAGAAAGGCTTGGGGTCAGTTGGAGACACACACACTGACAAAGCACTGAAGCTAAGTCAAATTTCTAGGGTGGGGTTGCTGAGAAATTCGAAGCGAGTTTGCAGTGCAGTGAGGGGCAGAGATCAACAAGGGATGATCTGATCCAAGGTCGAGAATACAACAACAGAGGGGCAGTGAGTCCTAGTCAGCGCAGAGCAAGCCAGGACGTTGCAGTTCAGCCAGCACTACGCAGAGGCTGCATAAGCCCAACTAGGGCGATGCAAACCCAGCCAGCGCAGCGTAGGGGCAACGCAACACTGACAAAGGTGACACAGGCTGAGCTAAGGCAACGCAACGCCAGTCAAGGTGATGCAGTGGGGACGCTGGCCAGTGAGGACTAACGTAGAGGCGATAGAGGCATCGCTGAGAGTTCCAATGGGCCAAAAGGGGCTCATGATTTGTAAATCCTGTTTGGGGGTGTGATACAACCATATCTTCTGTCTCCGAGTCAAAGATACAAACTGCCGTGTAATTTCTCTATAAGGCCAACCATTTCTGGTGCCCAGAACGTTGTATTCAGAGTCTGCATAATAATAAAAACCCTTTAGAGTTGTTGCACCAGTTTTCCCGCATTGGTTTTTTTCGGGGACATTTGTTTGAAAAATCGTGTGTAATCTTGTCACATGTGTGTATTGTTCAGTAAATGATCTGTAGATGTGTAGGTTGCAGTTAGTGTCTACTTTAATGTTTTTTTGAATAATTCAGTAAAATAACTTGTTAATGTTAATTAAATAAGTAGGTGAAGCAGATCTAGATACTGCAGTAGGGTTTATGTTTTGAAACTTTCACATGGTATCAGAGCATTGCTGATCAAGTTGATCCACCAGCAGAGCGGCTGAAGAAATTGCTTTAGAGAAGGCAGCTAAAGCAACAGATCCAGAAAAGTGCAACACAACACCAGGTGGGAGTCAGCCCAGCCAGGTTGATGTAAAGGCCATGCAGATGCTGACACAGAGCCATCTTAGTGACGTAGAGGCAGTGCAAAGCCTTCCAGAGTGATAGAGGAGCAGCTTGCGTTGCGCAGAGGCTGCGCCGAGCTAGTCTGCTCACACGCAAAAGCCACCCAGAGGGACGCAGCCCGGGTTTTGAGGTTGCTATGCAGATTTGCCAAAATCTGAAGCAGAGCTTCTGGTCTTTAGAGGTTGCTGGTGTGGCACAGGTTCTGTCGGTGCAGAACAATGCCTAACAAAGGTGACAAGAGCGGGAGGAGAATAGTTGCTTAGTAGATCTGCACTAAACAGATCCGAGATTCGATCAGGAGGGTGATCGTAGAGACCTGTTTAGTTGTTTTTGGCGGAGGATTTCTGGGAGGGAAATCAGTTGTCAGAGGGAGCAACTACTATAGAGGGTTTCTATCGCCAAGAAGCCCAGATCTAGTTTTCTGTTGAGTGTTGCAACAGGAAGAGGGAAATGAGTATCTGTTTTGATAGATTTGAGGAGAGATGGTTTCTCATGGACTGAGAGATCAGGACAGGTTGGACGGCATGTCCAACTTTGTTATCTGGAGGGTCGAGATCCTGACAGTCCTGGATGCGTACGGCATCAAGGACCATGCTGAAAATGTCCTAGCTGTGCCTACCGATGCAGATCCTCTGAAGAAATTCAAGGAGAATCAAGCGCGGGCCAAGTGCTTGATCATGGATGGAGTCAAAGATCAAGTGGTTCCACATATTGACAGGAAGAACATGGCAAATGAAATGTGGACAACTTTGGACACGATGTATCAAGGAGGCTTCGTTCAAAGGAAGATGCTTCTCGAGAATCAAATGCGGTTGTTCCAGATGTAGAAGGGTGAGCAATTAAATCCCTTCCTCTTTAGACTTTAGACTATCTGGGACCAACTGATTTCCATGGGTACGACTCAGGATGAAGGGCTCTTGGTGAGGACTGCCCTGAATGCAGTCACCAAGGAATGGGAAATGTTTGTCCAAAGCATCTTGGGCAGGGTAGCATTACCATCTTGGGCAGACATGTGGGCAATCCTTTGTTAGGAGGAAATCAATAGATTTACCAAGAGGCAAAGCAGCAACAATAGTATTGTCAAGGTAAAGAAAGAGGAGGAGGAGGATGCAACCCTTGCATCAAAGGGACAAAGGCAGCAAGGGAAGAAGAAGAGGGACCTATCCAAGGTCCAGTGCTTTAATAGTGGCGAACTTGGACACTTCGCCAACAATTGTCCTAAGAAGAAGGACAAGGGATCTTCTGATTCCAAGGCAACAACAACAACAAAGGGGGATGATCGTAATGACGATGACATAGCCATGAGTGCTCGTGAGCCACGTAAGTGGGGCGATATTGATCTGTAAAGAAGCTATAGATGGAGAGAGGTAGGATCCTTGAGGTGCCCAAAATCTTGGATCACATACGAGCTATGGGAGCCTTAAGACGGTAGCGGGACAAGTGGAGCAGTGGGTGCAGGAGATCACAGTGAAGCGGAGGGCAGAGTTGGGACACTGTAGATGGGAGCAACACAGTGCAGAGGAAACAACAATGTAGAAGCGGCAACAGAGAGGCTGATGGGGCTTCAGCAACGCAGAGAGGCAGTGCTTACGCAATGCAGAGCTACAGCAACGCAGTGGCTTCATGGAGATAACGTAGCGTAGCAGCCAAGGGAGCTTCAGTGGTGAGATGCAACCCGACTGACTTGTCTGTTAGTGATTGGGTAGGGGTCGTTCAGTTGCTTACTTCTCAGCAATTGAGTTGCAGTGCAACAATTAGCAGTGGTAGTGCTATGGGTAGCACGATGCAGAAAATTGATAGGGAATTGTAGTACAAATGTAGCAGTGTCAGTGGTAGTGACATGGGCAGCAATACAGAAAGCAACAGCGCAGTAGGCCAAGCATCAGTAGCGCAGAGACTGATGCCGAGATCAAGTAATACTTGGTGTGGATGTATTGCTAGAGCACACTTCTCGCTAAGAGGGAGTGTTGAGATTTTGAGGTAGCATCGGGTGTGTTCTAGTACTGAAATTTTGTGGAGGGCTAAGACACAGGATACCTCCAAAACCTAGAAAGCATTTGGAGAAATTTCATATGGTGGTGAAGTTACTCTAATAACTAATTTTTTTAATGAGGTTAGAAAAATTAAGTGAATTAATTAAACACATGTGATGAAATGTTCTAAGTAACGTGGATCAAGTAGTCTTTTAATTTGAGCCGTCGATTAGAGATTAGATCACGACCGTTGGTTTTCCAACAAGAAAAGTATAAGAGAAAGGCTTGGGGTCTGTTGGAGACACACACACACTGGCAGAGCACTGAAGCTAAGTCAAATTTCTGGGGCGGGGTTGTTGAGAAGTTTGAAGCGACTTTGCAATGTAGTGAGGGGCAGAGATCGGCTAGGGAGGATCTGATCCAAGGACGAGAATTCAACAAGGTAGAGGGGCAGTGAGTACCAGTTATCATAGAGCCGGCCGGGAGGATGCAGTTCAACCAGCACCATGCACAGACTGCGCAGAGGATACGTAAATGAACTTTTCATTACTGAAGATAAATACAAAACCCTCATCTGCTGCACCGGTTTTCCCACATTGTGTTTTTCCAGCGACTATTGTCCAAAAATAACTGTGTTCATATGGTTGTTTCTATTGTGATACTTGTGTAATTTCTGTTCTTATGGTTTTCATTAGAGTGAAGTACAGCAAATGTGTTTATTTCATAATTTACTGAAGCATTTGTAAATAACTTACCTCATAAGTAGGAGAAATAAACCAATCATTGCAGTAATAATTTTTCAGATCTGAAAATTTCACAATTGAGACCAGTGTTGCAAACATCTCGATAACATCCCGATTTTATCTCAAAATCCCGATTTTTTGGCCGAGCCGATATTTGCCTATTTTTAAAAATAATTTTATGGTATCTTAATTTTGCCGATTTTTACGATTTCTTGGTTTTTCAGACCCTTGCCGATTTTATCCCGATGCCGATGTTCACAACATTGATTGAGACTCCTGTCGAGTTGTTCATAGTTCCAATTGTGAACAACTCTCAATTTGCCCACTGCTGCTCCTCAGCTACTCATGGACTTCAATCCACTATGGTCTTCCTGTGCTGCAACGATGAAGGCCAACATAGGGCACAGAGGGCTGCCACCTATCACTGCAAGATGTCCATCTCCCACAATGAACACGGGCTAGGAGGACTACCCATCATTTGCTGTAGAAGTCCTCCTCTACACATAAGTACTGGGCTCCACAATCCTGTTCCTAGTTGATCAGACCCTTGAGCTCCAACAACTTCCATGCTAGCAATCACCTTTGTCCATCAAGGTGTTGCACTTCGACACCAACTTGGACACTATCACGCTGTCCTCCAGTAGACCGTAAGTGTCCAATCTTGTCCACACTTGGTCCTCTCTCACGCTACCCTCCAACAGTCCACGAGAGACAGAGTCCATGCTATAGCATCTGCACCTAGTTAGGGAATCCCCACAGTTGGTAGACCCTTACACATGACTACCCACAGACTCCACCAATCCGCCCTTTGCTCTGCAATAAAGGAGCTATTGCACAAATCTGGGCACATCAATATGTCCTCACGTAGGACACCATCAAGCCATCATCTAAGGGTCCATCTACAACTCTCCTTGCTGCTGTCCTCTTTCCTTCCAATCTGATGTGCCCATTGTCACTTTGGCTGCTTGAAAGGCCTCCCAACAATCCACGTGGGCTCCTCCAAACAATTGCTAATGCCTCCTACAAGCTGCCCATCAAACTGACTCAAGCAGTAGTCAACATTTTGACCCATTACACGACAAACTCTCACTCCACGTCTGCTGCCAAATCAATGTGGAAATTGTTACTAGTTTAGGACATCTAACCATAAGGTCTTCCCCTCCTCTTTGACTTCCATAGGCTGCCCTTAACTGATCTAAATATGGTCCAACCAATCACAGACCCAACACTCATCTACATTATTGTCCAAGTTTGCGTCTTGCTGTTATATTGGTGATTGGTTAGGGCACATCTGGCTACTATAATAGCCCCCAAACAACCACCAAAACAACTCTCCTTGGCTGCAGCCTGCTCTTGGAGGAATGCTGGTACTCTTGGCTGATGTCTTGGGCATAAACAACCCTCAAACAACTCAACGCTGCCCTCCAAAGATGAGGTAGGGCTTGCGGCCCACCTACATCAACATACACCGCCTTTCCTTCAAGTTTTTTGCACCCACAAGCCCTCTACACAGGCTGAAACAACCTCTCCTTGCCTCCGTGAAAGTTTCAAACAGAAACCCTACTGCAGTATCTAGATCTACTTCACTTATTTAATTAACATTAACAATTTATTTTACTGAATTATTCAGAAAAACATTAAAGTAGACACTAACTACAGCCTACACATCTACAGATCATTTACTGAACAATACACACATGTGACAAGATTACACACGTTTTTTTGGACAAATGTCTTCGGAAAAACCAAATTCGGGAAAATCGGTGCTGCAACTCGAGAGGGTTTTTGATATTATGTAAAATCTGAATACAACATTTTGGGCACCAGAAATGGTTGGCCCTACAGAGAAATTACACGGCAGTTTGTACCTTTCACTCAGAGACAGGAGATATGGTTATATCACTCCCTCAAACAGGATTTACAGATCACGAGCCCCTTTTGGTCCACTGGAACCCTCAGCACTGCCTCTGTAGCCTCTGCGTGAGCCTTCACTGGCCAGCGGCCCCACTACGTCACCTTGACTGGTGCTGTGTTGCCTCTGCACTGCCCCGGTTGGGACTGCGTCACCTTGGCTGGTGCTGCACTGCCCCTGCGCTGTGCTAGTTAGGTATGCGTCACCCTGGCTGGGCTTACGCAGCCTTTGCGTGGTGCTGGCTGAAGTGCATCCTCCTGGCTGGCTCTGCGCTGACTGGTACTCACTGCTTCACTGCCTTGCTGTAATCTCGGCCTTGGATCAAATTATCCCTCGCTGATCTCTGCGCCTCACTGCATCGAAACTCATTCTGAATTTCTCAGCAAAACCCTGCCCCCGAAATTCGACTTAGCTTCAGTGCTCTGCTAGTGTGTGTGTGTCTCCAACCGACCCAAGCCTTTCCTTTATACTTTTCTCATTGGAAATCCAACGGCCGTGATCTAATCTCTAATCGACGGCTTAGATTAAAAGACTGCTTGATCCGCGTCACTTAGAACATTTCATCACACGTGTTTAATTAATTCACTTTAATTTTTCTAATTCCTTAAGTTAGACTTAGGGTCATCATTAAAAAAATTAAGTATTAGAATAGCTTCAACACCAAATGAAATCTCTCCAAACGCTTTCTGGGTTTTGGAGGTCTCGTGTGTCTTAGCTCCTCTACAAAATTTCATGGCGAGAGCACACTCGATGCTGTCTCAAAATTTCAACACTCCGTCTTAGCAAGGAGTGTGCTCTAGCAATATATCCACACCAAGTATTGACTGATCTCGACATCGGCCTCTGCGCTGCTGATGCTTGGCCTGCTGCCCTCCATCCACTTCGCTGCTGCTTTCTGTACTGCTAGCAGCTGCCCATGTCACTGCCTCTGAGACTGCTACATTGTACTGCAGCTCCCTCTCAATTTGCTGCATCATGTTGCCTATAGCACTACTGCTAACTGTTGCATTGCAACTCAATTTCCGAGAAGTAAGCAACTGACGGACCCCTGCTCAATCACTGATAAACAAATCAGTGGGGCTGCACCTCATCACTGAAGCTCCCTTGGCTGCTGCGTTGCGTTGTCTCCCTGAAGACACTGCGCTGTTGCAGCTTTGCACTGCCCCCTCTGCGCTGTTGAAGCCCCATCAGCCTCTGCGCTGCTGCTGCTACTGCCTCTGCATTGCGTTGCTCCCATCTACAACGTCCCAACTCTGCCCTCCACTTCACTGTGATCTCCTACACCTACTGCTCCACTTGTCTCGCTACCATCTTAAGGCTCCCGTAGCTCGTATGTGATCCAAGAGTTGGGCACCTCAAGGATCCTACCTCTCCATCTGTAGTTGCTCTATAGATCCATATCGCCCCACTTACGTGGCTCATGAGCACTCATTGCTATGTCATCGTCACTACCATCGTCCCCTTTTGTTGCTGTTGCCTTGGATTCAGAAGATCTCTTGTCCTTCTTCTTAGGAGAATGGCTCGTGAAGTGTCCAAGTTCGCCACAATTAAAGCACCAGACCTTGGATAGGTCCATCTTCTTCTTCCCTTGCTATCTCCGCCCCTTTGATGCAAGGGCTGCATCCTCCTCCTCATCTTTATTTACTTTGACTGTACTGCTACTGCTTTGACTCTTGGTAAATCTCCTGTTTTCCTCCTGACAGAGGATTGCCCACGTATCTGCCTAGGATGGTAGCATTGCCTTGCTCAAGATGCTTTGGAAAAGCGTTTTCCATTCCTCGGTGATTGCATTCATCAGAGTCCTCTCCAAGAGCCCCTCATCCAGAGTCACACCCATGGAAATCAGTTGATCCCGGATAGTTTGAAGTCTAAAGAGGAAGGGATCTATTTCCTCACCCTCCTGCATCTAGAACAACGACATATGATTCTCCAGAAGCATCTTTCTTTGGACAGAGCCTCGCTGATACATTGCTTCCAACGCTGTCCACATTTCAGAATCAGATGTGGTTGTTCTAGATGTAGAAGGGTGAGGAAATAGATCCCTTCCTCACCCTTCTGCATCTAAAACATCCACATCTGATTCTCCAGAAGCATCTTTCTTTGGACAGAGCCTCGCTGATACATTGCATCCAAAGTTGTCCACATTTCATTTGCTGTGTTCTTCCCGGCAATATGTGACACGAGTCACGACGTGATCTTTGACTCTGTCCATGATCAAGCGCTTTGCCTGTGCTTGATTCTCCTTGGATTTCTTTAGAGGATCTGCATCAGTAGGCATAACTAGGACATTCTCAGCATGGTCCTTGATGCCGTACTCATCTAGGACTTTTAGGATCTTGACCCTCCAGATAATGAAGTTGGACATGCCGTCCAACCTGTCCTGATCTCCTAGTCCATGAGAAACCATCTCTGCTCAAATCTGTTGGAACAGGTACTCCTCTCCCTCTTTCTGCTGCAACACTCAACAAAAAACTAGATCTGGGTTTCTTGGTGATTAGAAACCCTCTATAGTAGTTGGTCCCTCTGACAACTGATTTCCCTCCCAGAAATCTTCCGCCAAAAGCAACTGAATCAGTTCTCTACGATCACCCTCCTGATCGAATCTCAAATCTGTTTGGCGCAGATCTGCCGAGCAACTGTTCTCCTCCCGCTCTTGTCACCTTTATTAGGCACGACTTTGCATCGATAGATCCTCTGCCACACCAGCAACCTCTGAAGATCAGAAGCTATGCTTCCAGACTTCAACAAATCTGCGCAACAACCACAAAATTACGAATTGCGTCCCTTTGGCTGGCCTTTGCGTGAGCAAACTAGCTCAACGCAACCTGCACACAGTGAAGGTTACTCTTGTGTCACTCTGGAAGGCTCTGCGCTGCCTCTGAGTCACTCAGCTGGCTTTGCGGCAGCCTCTGTGTGGTCTCTGCGTCAGCTTGGCTGGGTGGCGTCCCTCCTGGAGCCGCGCTGTCCTTTTTTTCTGGATCTGCTGCTTCAATTGCCCTCACTGCAACAATCTTCTTCAGCCGCATTGCTAGTGGATCAACTTGATCTGCAATGCTCTGATACCATGTGAAAGTTTCAAAACAGAAACCCTACTGCAGTATCTAGATCTACTTCACCTACTTGTTTGATTAACATTAACAAGTTATTTTACTGAATTATTCAGAAAAAACATTAAAGTAGACAATAACTGCAGCCTACACATCTACATATCATTTACTGAACAATACACACATGTGACAAGATTACACACGATTTTTTGGACAACTCCCCGGAAAAACCCAGTGCAGGAAAACCGGTGCAACAACTCTAGAGGGTTTTTATTATTATGCAGAATATGAATACAACATTTTGGGCACCAGAAATGGTTGGCCCTAGAGAGAAATTACACGACAGTTTGTACCTTTCACTCGGAGACAGAAGATATGGCTATATCACACCCTCAAACGGGATTTACAGATCACGAGCCCCTTCTGGCCCACTGGAAACCTTAGCGCTGACTCTGCAGCCTCTGCGTTCGCCTTCACTGGCCAGCGTCCCCACTGTGTCACCTTGACTGGCGCTGCGCTGCCCCGGCTGGGACTGCGTCACCTAGGTTGGTGCTGCACTGCCCCTGCACTGTGCTAGGTGGGTCTACGTCACCCTAGCTGGGTTTACCCAGTCTCTGCGCAGTCTTTGCATGGTGTTGGAGGAACTGCATCCTCCTAGCTGGCTTTGTGCTGACTGTTACTCACTGCCCCTCTGTCTTGCTGTATTCTCAGCCTTGGATTAGATTATCCCTCGATGATCTCTACCCCTCACTGCAGTGCAACTCGTTTCGAATTTCTCAGCAAAATCCTGCCATAGAAGCTCGACTTAGCTTCAGTGCTCTACTAATATGTGTTTGTCTCCCACTGACCCCAAGCCTTTCCTTTATACTTTTGTCGGTGGAAAACTAATGGTCGTGATCTAATCTCTAATCAACGACTCAGATTAAAAGACTGCTTGATCCACGCCACTTAGAACATTTCATCACATGTGTTTAATTAATTCACTTTAACTTTTCTAATTCCCTAAGTTAGACATAGGGTGCTCATTAAAAAAATTAATTATTAGAATAACTTCAACACTAGATGAAATTTCTCCAAACACTTTCTGGGGCTTTGGAGGTCTCGTGTGTCTTATCCCATCCACAAAATTTCAGGGCTAGAGCACACCAGATGCTACCTCAGAATCTTAACAGCCTCGACGCTCTAGGGAGTTGCCTCGACCTCCCCTCACAGCAGCTCGACCCTCAAACAAACCTCAAAACCAACCCACAAGCCTACTTGTGGCTCTTTGACCTCCAACCCTGGGACACTAGGGCTTGGAGTACCTCCCAAGCTACACAAATATTAACAGGATGAATGTGCTTCAAGGAGGTCGAGTTTCCTCCTTTATATAGGCTCTTCAAGGTGGACGTGGCTGTTCCTTTTAGGTTGACTTGCCAGATGCCAGGCCGACTTGGTCTTGGAGGGTATTTTGACACTTTTAAAGACAAAAATAATTTTCTTTACAACTTACAATATGCCCGATGGTGTCTTCAACGTATGAGAATGACTCTTTTGACTTCTTGACCTAGGAGAAATCCTAGAAGCACTTAGTGGGTGCTTGACCTATAAAATAAAAGACCTTGAGGATGAAACCCATGCTCCAAAAACAATAATAATAATTTTCTTTCATTTTACGATTTACAAGAATAAAAAATAAATTTCATATTGATGAAGACTAATCCTTGTTACACATATTTCAATAGAATGATCATTGAACTGATAAACTTGCTTGACCAGAAACCAGTGAGAACTGGACCGAACTCGGTGAAAAAACCGAACCAAAAAACCGGTCAACCAAACACATAATATTTTCAAATTTGAAAGAAAAACACACGCGCACACACACACACACACATATTCATGTTCATCCATATGAATCCATACAATTTATACACAAATAAGCGAAAGTTCTCATTTATAAAGCATGTAAGGGTGCACATAACCAAAATAACGCTGAGTGCAATCCATCTGTGAACCAAAAACACATGCACAAATAGGCCCTAGATGGCCTTTAGCATTCAAAAAATAATATTCTACAACGGATACCTGCATATCATTAAAATCTTTGCCTATATTGGGATCTTTGTCATCAATATCACCCTTTAAGCATTAAAATATGATAGAAAATGCTTAGCATGTCAATTCAAGATATTGTTTGAGTGATGGGTACATTATTAGTAGGATTGTGATAGAGGAGTTCAACAATCGACGCCACTAACATCAAGGTACATAGAGGGATTGGTGCTCTTGATTAAATGCTAGTTCCGTACACTCGTACGTGACAAAATTCAATTGGAACATTGCAATCCACCCAATCCTAAAATCCTTTATCACTGTTAAGTCTGCTAGATTTTGAGTGGGATCTAAAATTATACTTTCTTCATATAAAATCCAATGAGTTTGGAACCACTCTCAAATATCATGAGTCAATTCATGGTAATGCTAAAAACAATATTGCACGAAGCGGGGACAAAGAAGAGACGTTTTTTGGAAGCGAAGTGTCAGAAGTGTCATTTTCCAAACATCTAGGAAGCGAAGATCTCAGAAGCGTCCATTATATAACATATAACATATTCTTTTACATTTATATTAAAAAAAACACCCAAAATACCAAGTTAGTTGTAGAAGACATGAAAACATGCATATTTGTACATGAATCAAGATAGATATGGCATCCATTGTACATCAAGGATTAACTATAAGAGCATCAACCATCTAGAATCTAGATTCCTCTCTTCTTGTCTAGCCTTTGCCTCTACTTTGATTCTCTAGGGATACTAGTCAACATTGCCCAATTTTGATCAAATGGCCTAATCCAAGACTTATAATATGTTAAAGAAAGCTTAACATGCTTGATCAATGATTTTAACTTGAGTGAAGGGTGCATTTTTTCTAAGGGCATGACAAAGGAGTTCAACAATCAACACCACCAACACAGGGGCACATATAAGGCTTGGTGCTCTTAATTAAATGCCAATTACATACCCTCATACATGATATATGTTAATTTTTGTAGCATTGGGTGGTGTTCTAGTCTCAAACTTTGTGGAGAGGCTAAAACACATGAGGAAAAAATTGAATTTTCTTTGGATAGCTTGAATATTCACTTGCACAAATGAATTGAAAGAATTTCCAAAACCCCAATATATACAAAAAATTCAAAAATCCGAAAACCCCAAGTGCTACAAAATAAAAAATTTAAATTCTAAAATACAAGGGTTAGATTCTTAGAATAATTTACAAATATCTACAATATTTACAAGATAAATTTATTAGCTCTCACTAGCAAATTAAATCTTTGTAGCCCAGGATCAAATAATTTTTTTGAGAATTTTTACATAAATTTCATGGATGAATAATTTTGAAAAATATAACCTGCCAAAACCCTCTTGCAAAATAATTTGTCACAATGAAACCTTGAAGCTCAAACAAGGCCGACTCTTCCCCACAGTCTGTGAACTTGGAGCCCAAGGGCTAGCGTAGTTGTAAATATCTATTCAATCTTAAAATAAACTATTAGATCATATAGTGAACCAGATAACCTAAGATAACCCATACCAATAGAATGTTCTTATCACCGATAAATGAAATAACAATTGTAATATTCAACACAATATAGAGTATAAACACATAAGCTAGCACATACCACATATCAATAGATAAAAGAACACCATGAACTGAAACCCCAAAGTTTTTCTATTATGAGAAAAATAATTCCAGTAAAGTAGAAGCTCAATACATCAATAAAAAATTATTCCATCCAAAGATGGAAAATAAAAGCTAGATATCTTCTTTATATAGAGAAAGCCCCTCCAAGTGGAAAATAACAGCTAGTTGGCTTGATTCTTGATCCTCGTCAAAATAATCTCAACCGTCGAAAATAACATGATCTTCTTTTAGTTTCCACCGTCGAATTTTTATTTTTGAGGAAAAATTCGAATTTCTCTTCAAACCATTGTTTATTAATCCAAAAATAATATTTTGCATTGATTTCCTCCAAAATTGACTTTGACTTAACCACCAAGATCCAAGGGCTCAAATTTTCTTAAGATATCGATTTTTACTTTGTTGGAGGACCTCCAAAAATTGAATTCGTTTTGATCGACGGATTTTTGATTATTTTCCACTTGGAGAGAAATTGATTTCTCTATAATTAATTTTTTTGACTCAAAATTAATTAATTTTCTGGCTTAGGATTTTTATTTAATTTTGCCAGAAAAATTAATTAATTGACTCTAGAGGGGATTTAATTATTTTTCCACCCTCAAATATTTTAGCTATGGTGTCTGATTGCGAGGGACCATGCACTAAAATATTTTTACGTCAAAATGTTACAATTAATTCAACCCTTCGAAGGGGAAATACACATTTAGATCATACCGTCGAGACATTACCCAATTCTGTGAAAAAATATGTGTTGATTTTTGTAGCATCCGGAAGTGTTCCAAGTCTCAAATTTTGCAGGGAGGCTTGGATAACAGCATTCCAAAGAACCGAGAAACTGTTTGTGGAAATTCCACTCGGTTCAATAATTATTAAAACAATTAATTATTTTAATGCAAACCCTAAGTCCAAACTTAGGAAAAGGAAATAATTAAAGGGCATTAATAATTCAGAGTGTGAATCTTTTAGAAAACATGGATCAAGTCAAGATTTAATCTTAGCCATTGATCAATATTTTAATCTGGGCCGTTGGTTCTCCAATAGGAAGATTATAAAGAACTTAGGAAAAGGAAATAATTAAAGGGCATTAATAATTCAGAGTGTGAATCTTGTAGAAAACATGGATCAAGTCAAGATTTATTCTTAGCCATTGATCAATATTTTAATCTGGGCCGTTGGTTCTCCAATAGGAAGATTATAAAAGAAGGCTTGAGGGTCACTTGGAAGATAAGCCGAGCACACACTCGGTACCCAAAAGGGATCCATTCTGATGTAGAATTTGATTTCAGCAGCAGAGTTGCAGGGCGAGAAGTTGCAGAAGTAGGAGGAGGTCAGGGGTGATCGAGATCAGGGTCGGAGAGCAGCAGTGGGTCACTGAAGGTAGCTTGAGGCTACAACGCAGAGACCACATGCAGTCGAGCTCTGGGATTGCGCAGAGAATCACGCAGATCGACGCAGGGGCTTGTAGGGGCTGAATTGGGTGTCAGAAATGTGTCCGAAAAAGCTAGGCATTCAGTCTCTGGTGGTTCATAATTTATCTGCCGAATATTTCCCTGTAAAGATACCATTTTCTGAAGAAATAGTAAAACCCTCATCTGCTGCACCGGTTTTGCCACATTGGGTTTTTCCAAGGACATTTGTCCGAAAGTAACTGTGTATATATGATTGATTCTTGTGATTATGTTCTCTACTGTTTATTTCTCTGCATATATAATTGTGAATGTTGTAGTAGTATTTATTTCGATATTTGTCGGAAGATTTCTAAATAATAACTTATTGAAATAATAAGTAGGAGAAATAAATCTATCACTGCAACTGGTTGAGAATTTTCACAATATGATCTGGTATGAAACCAAGCGTGTTTATAATAAAATAATTTAACCATGGTGTTCTAATTACGAGGGACCATGCACCAAAATTTTTCCTAAACACACTTTTATAATAGACTCCATAAACACTAGGACTCACCTAAGACCTTGTCAACGAATTCCACCCTAGCTTTGGGGTTATAGTTGGAAGAAAAACTCTATCGATTAGGCATGTTTACAAACACACATAATTCGGGGAGTTTAAAAAACTTCCTAGGATAAAATCCTTTGCCAAAATCATAGGCTTACGTAGGTGTTGTTACATAATTAAATGGTCATACTAGCATTATTTACAACATACTGCAAAAATTGGGTATTTAATGATGAAATTTAGGCTGATTGATGACTTTGATCTTTGAAAATATTTCTCCACTTCCTTTTACATTGCTTTCTTAGATTGTTGACAAAGTGTGGTCAACATGGCACATTTTGCAAATCCTATTCAATTGTGGGATATGGTGGTCATTCTTCATCCAGAGTGTATGAGAGCCAACTTGGCACTATCCCAGTAGGATCATAAGCGAGTGCATTCAATGCCTGCTTGTGTAAGGGGGGTGGATTATGATGCCATCTTGCAACTCCAAAACGTGCTCTAGGTAGACGAAGATCTTCAAGTCAAGGCTCGTCGAGGTGATGTCCAAGTGACCTGAATGTACAATTTGCAGATATACTCTCTAATGGTTGGATTCAGTAATTGTTGAGCGGTGAGAGATGGCTTGGCAGATCAAAGGAGAATTTGAATGGGGGAAGGTGCTTAGGTGAGATAATTTGCCACTGACGAAGTTGAGATTCCTTTGAGAACCAGTCTTTAGCACGTCCGGAGGGGTAGGGATTTGAGGCGAGAACCTCCGACGAGCAAAGAAGAAGATAGGAGTGCCTCTCTTTCCCACTAGTAGTAGTCTTTGAAAAAGTTGACTCTGTGAAGGAAAGAAACCAAACAAAAAATGGCCTCAAGGTGAGTTGGGTGGACATTGAACTTTGCTTGAATAATGGCCTATAAATTTGTTTGCTTACAACAGATGATGTGTCTAGATTCTCTCCAATTTGGCCGACTTTGTCTACAACAAGCTTTCTCCCTAGACTTCGTAGCCATAAAGAACTGTGGGTCTAATAATTGCCTCCACGAGGTGAAGTTTAGATGAAATGTCCTAAAGGTGATCATGGAAACACTATCTCTCAACGAGGGCCAAGAAATAATATCCTCTACTGAGCCAAGGATAGAAGGCCTGTTGCATACCAAAACGAGCCCTATTAACTGTACCTCAAGGTAGGTGTAAGCTATGATGATCTCAATCTCAACACCCTAGTAGAAAAAATGTAAGCTAAGAAGTTTCTTTGATGCTTTGAAAACCAAAACCTTCGTTTTACCTAGGTTGACCTTCAATTGTCGAAGGTCACAAAAACTTGACAGTGCATTGATCTGTCTTTGCAAGCCCTTAGGGGTAGAAGCCAAAAAGAGCAAATTGTTGATGAAAAGGAGGAACGATATCAACACCTGGTGTAGAAGACACCCATCTCCCTCCTGGATACGCTCATGTAGGAAAGACTCCACCTCATCATTATAGATCCCAAAATGGGTTGACAAGAGGCGGTATCTTTGTTTTACCTTGATGGTACTTTGGAAGAAATCAAAAGTTGGTTTTCCTTCTTGAGGCATCCCAAAAGTAACTCATATAGTCTCATAATGGTTACCAAGAGGGGCTTGGATATGCAAATGTCACAAACTCTTTGGAACAATTAGATATGTGCACTCTAGAAAGGCTAGAAAACTTTTTTATGGAAGAATTAGATGTGCCCACCAACAAATCCTAGTGATCTTTAGCCTGGGAAAGCATTTTTTTAATAAAATAAGAGGTTTTATTTGATGTTTTCACAATAAGAAAATTTGGCGATTCATTTTTGTTCAAGCTCTTAAAGGTTGTTGTAAATTGTGTTGAGATTTTATATAGTTGGTGTGAAAATTCCACTGCAGTATCATGGTTTATTTCTCCTACTTGATTTAAATATTACAAGTTATTTCTAGAAATTAGATTCAGAAAATACCGAAATAAACACAACTACAGTCTACATAAGCAAATCATTTACTGAATAATACGCTCATCCAACAAAGTCACATATGGATTTTTGGACATAAGTCCCCGAAAAAACCCAAAGCAGGAAAACTGGTGCAACAAATATGAGGGTTTATTTTATTAAGTAGATTCCAAGTATAGTAAATCTAGGTTCTAGATCTGGAAAACCCGACAGAGAATAAAAGAAATCAAATCTGCAACTAACCTGTTGTTCTAGTGCCAAATATTTGACTGATCCACACTCTCAAACTGGATTTACAAGACTCAGCCCAGATCTGGCCCTAGAAACCCCAACGCTGCCCCTGAAGCCCCAACGTCAGCCCTTCTAGCCTCGGAATGCCACTGCGCTGCCCAGAGAGGAACTGCGTAACCCCTCAGAGGGTGACGCAAGCCTTACGCTAGCCCTAGAGACCCTCTGCGTAATTTCTGAAGCCCTCTGGAGCCTCTGCATTGTCCTGCGTAGCGGCTGCGCAGCACCTGCGTAGCTGCTTCTCTGCGTAGCTGCTGCTCTGCTTCTCTGCGCTGTCCTTGTTGCTGCTCCTCTGCCTCTTACTGACTCTTGGCTCTGGGATTAGATCATCCCCTCAGCCAATACTACCCCTCACTATAGGAAATTCTTAGCAAACCCGCCCTAGAATCCCTGATCTATTTCTCAGCTCTGCAACTGTGTTAATTAATTCACTTTAATTATTTAATTTTCCTAAGTTTAGACTTAAATTCATTAAAATAATTAATTATTTGAATAACTTGAACACCAACTGAAATTTCTCAAAACATTTTCTGGGTTTTGGAGTTCAAGTGTGTCCTAGCCCCTCCACAAAATTTCAGTTCTAGAACACACTCGATGCTACACCAACTATACAAAATCTCAACACTCCCTCTTAGCATGGAGTGTGCTCTAGCAATGCATTCACACCATGCACTACAAGATCTTGCAGTTGGATTCTATGCTGTTGATGCTTAGCCTGCTGCCCTCCATCCACTGCATTGCTGCTCTCTGTATTGTTACCCATGCCATTGCCACTAACACTGCCACATCTGTACTGCTGCTCCTTCTCAACTCGTTGTATCATGCTGCCCATAGCACTGCCACTGCTAACTACTGCACTGCAACTCAGTTGCCGAGAAGTAAGCAACTGAAAGACTTCTGCTGAACTGTTTGATAGATAAGTTAGGTTGCCTTCCATCACTGAAGCTCCCTGGATGCTGATTTACGCTGTCCTCTTGGAGGCACCGTTATGCTGCAGCATTGCACTGCGTGAGCACAACCTCTCTGCGCCGCTGATGTCCCATTAACCCCTCTGCACTGTTGCCTTCATGCTGCTGTTGCTTCTGCATTACGTTGCTTCCTCTTCAACTCTTCAGCTCCCTCTTCTGCTTCAATGTGAGCTTCTGCAACCATCTCCCGACTCATCCTGCTATTGTCTTAATGCTTCCGTAGCTCGTATATGATCCAAGAGTAGGACTGACTCAAGGGTCCTGCCACTGTCTATAGATGCTCTACAGATCCATGTCACCCCACCTCTTCTCTCGAGGCACATGTGCATTCATGGCTGCATCATCATCAGAGCCATCTTCCTTTGCTGCTGCAGCCTTGGAATCAAAAGATCCTTTGTCCTTCTTCTTAGGACAAGTGTTGGCGAAGTGTCCAAGATCGCCACAGTTAAAGCACCGGACCTTGGAAAGGTCCTTCTTCTTCTTCCCTTGCTGCTTCTTTTCCGTTGATGCAAGGGCTGCATCATCCTCCTCCTCCTTTACTTTGGCTTTTCCACTTCCACCATTGATATTCTGCCTTTTGGTGACCCCCCTGATCTCCTATTGTCGGAGGATAGTCCACATGTCAGCCCATGATGATAACAATGCCCTTCCCAGAATACTTTGGACAAACATTTCCCAATCTTTGGAGACTGCATTCAAGGCAGTGCTCACTAAGAGCCCCTCATTTGGAGTAGCACCTATGCCAACCAACTGATCTCGAATAACTTGAAGCCTGAAGAGGAATGGATCTATCTCTTCACCCTTCATCATTTGGAACAACCGCATTTGGTTCTCCAGAAGCATTCTTCTTTGGATGGAGCCTTCTTGTTACATCGTGTCCAAGGCTACCCACATGTCATTTGCTGTAGTATTTCCAACAATATGAGGAATAACGTGGTCCTTAATTCCGTCTATGATCGAATGCTTAGTCTGCACTTGATTTTCTTCATACTTCTTCAGAGGATCTGCAGCGGTTGGTACAACAAGAACCTTCTTTGCATGATCTTTGAGACCATACTCATCCAGAACTGACAGGATTCTGGCCCTCCAGATAACATAGTTGGACATGCCATCCAATGTATCTTGATCCCTCAGTCCAGATCGGGCCATTTTGCTCAGATCTGACAGAAACAATACTTCTTCTCCCTCTGGATCTGGGTTTCTTGGTGAGTAGAGACCCTCTAGTAACTGCTTTTGCCGAAAACTGATTTCTCTCCTGGAAATCTTTCACCCAAACACAATCAGACAACACTGTCCGATCCTCCTGATTGAATCTTAGATTTGTTTAGCTCAGATCTTTTGAGTAACTGTCTTCCTCCCGCCTTTGTTGACTTAGCTAGACACAATTCTGCACCTGCAGAATCTCCACCCCACCAACATTGCTGAAGATCTGAAGCACTGCTTCCGGATCTTGGCAAATATTTTCTACGGCTGAGGAAATGACTGGATTGCGTATCACTTCCTGGCCCAGCGTAGCCTCAACGTTGCTCAGAAGTGGATTGCGTTACCCCAGACTGGGTGACACAGTCCTTACGCTGCCCTGGGAAGGGTCTACGTAAGCCTGATGGCCTTTTGTAGCTTCAGTGCTGTCCTCTTCTGGATCTGCGTTCTTCTGCTGTTAAGTTGGCCTTTCCGGATCTGCTGCTTCTTCTACCACCCTGCAAAAAAATATTTCTTCAACTAATTGCTGGAGATTCAGCTTGATCTGCTATCGCTCTGATACCATGTGAAAATTCCACTGCAGTATCATGGCGTATTTCTCCTACTTGATTTAAATATTACAAGTTATTTCTAGAAATTAGATTCAGAAAATACCAAAATAAACACAACTATAGTCTACACATGCAGATCATTTACTGAATAATACGCTTATCCAACAAAGTGACACATGGATTTTTGGACATAAGTCCCCGGAAAAACCCGAAGTGGGAAAACCTCTGCAACGGATATGAGGTTTTATTTTATTAAGTAGATTCTGAGTACAGTAAATCTGGATTCCAAATCTAGAAAACCTGAGAGAGGATAAAAGAAATCAAATCTGCAGCTAACCTATTGTTATAGTGCCAAATATTTGACTGATCCACACCCTCAAACAGGATTTATAAGACTCAACCCGGATCTGGCCCTAGAAACCCCAACGCTGCCCCTGAAGCCCCAACGTCAGCCTGCTAGCCTCAGAATGCCACAACGCTGCCCAGAGAGGGACTGCGTAACCCCTCAGAGGATGACGCAGGCCTTATGCTGGCACTGGAGACCCTCTGCTTAATTTCTGAAGCCGTCTGGAGCCTCTGCGCTGTCCTGCGTAGCACCCACGTAGCGGCTTCGCAGCACTTGCGTAGCTGTTGCTCTGCTTCTCTGCACTGTTCGGGTTGCTGCTCCTCTACCTCTTACTGACTCTTGGCTCCGGAATCGGATCATCCCCTCAGCCAATACTACCCCTCGCTGCAGAAAATTCCTCTGGAAATTCTTAGCAAACTCGCCCTAGAATTCCAGATCTATTTCTTAGCTCTGCAACTGTGTGTGTTCCAACTTCCAACTGACCCTAAAGCCTTTCTCTTGTACTTTTTCGTTGAACCCTTCAACGACCGAGATTAAATCATCCATCAACCGCTAAGATTAAAAGACTGCTTGATCTGTGTCTTTTAGAACATTTCAGCACATGTGTTAATTAATTCACTTTAATTATTTAATTTTCCTAAGTTTAGACTTAGGAAATTCATTAAATTAATTAATTATTTCAGTAACTTGAACACCAACTGAAATTTCTCAAAGCACTTTCTGGGTTTTGGAATTCAAGTGTGTCCTAGTCCCTCCACAAAATTTCAGGGCTAGAGCACACCCAATGTTACTCCCACTAGCCCTGAAATTTTGTGGAGGGACTAGGACACACTTGAACTCGAAAGCCCAGAAAGTGTTTTATGAAATTTCAGCTAGTGTCCAAGTTATTCAAATGATTAATTATTTCAATGGATTCTCTAAGTTTAAACTTAGGAAAATTAAATAATTAAAGTGAATTAATTAACACATGTGCTGAAATGTTCTAAAAGACACGGATCAAGCAGTCTTTTAATCTCATCCGTTGATGAATGTTTTAATCTCGGCCGTTGATGAGATGAATGAAAAAGTATAAGAGAAAGGCTTGAGGGTCAGTTGGAGAGACACACACAGAGGCAGAGCTGAGAGAACAGATCTGGAATTCTAGGGCAGGGTTTGCTAAGAATTTCTAGAAGAGTTTTTCTGCAGTGAGGGGTAGTATTGGCTAAGGGGATGATTTGATCTCGGAGCCAAGAGTCAGTAAGAGGCAGGGGAGCAGCAGCAACAGCTACGTAGTAGCTGCGCAGTCGCTACACAGGTGCTATGCAGGACAGTGCAAAGGCACCAGAGGGCTTCAAATTTATGTAGAAGGGCCTCCAGGGACAGCGTAAGGCCTGCGTCACCCTCTCTGGAGTTATGCAGTCCCTCTCTGGGCAGCGCAGTGGCACTCAGAGCCTAACAAGGTTGACGCTGGGCTTCAGGGGCAGCGCTGGGGTTTCTAGGGCCAGATCCAGGCTGAGTCTTGTAAATCCCATTTGAGGGTGTGGATTAGTAAGATATTTGGTCTTAAAACAACAAGTTAGCTGCAGATTTCTTTTATTCTCTGTCGGGTTTTCCAGATCTGGAACCTAGATTTATTGTACTCAGAATCTACTTAATAATATAAACCCGTATATCTACTGCACCTGTTTTCCCGCTTTGGGTTTTTCCGGGGACTTATGTCCAAAAATCCATGTGTCACTTTGTTGAATGAGCGTAGTATTCAGTAAATGATCTGCATGTGTAGACTGTTAGTTGTGTTTACTTTGGTGTTTTCTGAATCTAATTTCTGAAAATAGCTTGTATAGTCTAAATCAAGTAGGAGAAGTAAACCATGATATTGTAGTAGAATTTTCACATGGTATCAGAGCAATAGAAGATCAAGCTGAATCTCCAGCAATCAGCTAAAGCAAATTTTGTCTACAGGATAGCAGCAGAGATCCGGAACGGGCAGCTTGACAGTAGGAGGACGTAGATCCAGGAAGGGACAGCGCTGCAGATTCAGAAGGCCATCAGGTTTACGCAGAGCCTTTCCAGTCCAGCGTAAGGACTGTGTCACGTAGTCTGGGGTCACGCAATCCACTTCTGAACAACGTTGAGGCTGCACTAGGCCAGTCATAGAGACACAGTCCAGTATTGCTTCTATTGCAGAAAGCCCTACCAAGATCTGGAAGCAATGCTTTAGATCTTCAGTAGTGCTGCTATGGAGGAGATTTTGCAGGTGCAAACTTGTGACTATTCAAGTCAAAAAAAGGCGGGAGGAAGACAACTAGTCAGCAGATTTGAGTCAAACAGATATGAGTTTCGATTAGGAGGGTGATCGGAGAGTACTGTCTGATTGTGTTTGGGTGGAATATTTCCAAGAGGGAAATCAGTTTTCAGAAGAAGCAGTTGCTAGTGGGTTTCTAGTCATCGAGAAACCCAGATCCAGAGTTTCTGTATAGACACAGGAAGAGGGAGAAGAGCATTGTTTCTGTCAGATTTGAACTAGATGGCTTCTCATGGACTGAGAGACCTAGACAGTTTGGACAGGTCCAACTTTGTCATGTAGAGGGCACGAATTCTATCAGTCCTAGATGAGTACGACATCAAGGACAATGCAACGAGTGTTCTAGATGTGCCTACAGATCCCGATCCTCCAAAGAAATTTAAGGAGAATCAAGCGTGGACAAAGTGTTTGATCATGGACGGAGTGAAGGATCGAGTTGTACCACACATTGCTGAATTGAACACAACAAATGACATGTGGGTCGCTCTAGAAGTGATGTATCAAGGAAGCTCTGTCCAGCAGAAAATGCTCTTAGAGAAACAGATGAGGCTCTTCCAGATACAAAAGGGTGAGGAAATAGATCCTTTCCTTTTTCGACTTCGGACCATCCGAGACCAACTAGTTGGTATGGGTGCAACTCCAGATGAACGACTCTTAGTGAGGACTGCCCTGAATGCAGTCTCCGAGGAATGAGGAACATTTGTCCAGAGTGTACTGGGCAGAGCAACGTTACCTTCCTGGGTAGACATGTGGGCTATCCTCTGCCAAGAGGAGATGAGGAGGATCAACAAGAAGCATAATATCAGTGGTGGGAATGTCAGAGTGAAGAAAGAAGAGGAAGATGATTCAACCCTTGCATCAAAGAAAAGAAAAGCAACAGGGAAGAAGAAGAGGGACCTTTCCAAGGTCCGGTGCTTTAACTGTGGTGAACTTGGACTCTTTACCAACACTTGTCCTAAGAAGAAGGACAAAGG
>CM076569.1:507250355-507323640 GCA_034641835.2 Pinus albicaulis
GTTATGATGAAATCAAAGATGTGGCTGATTGCTTTTCTTGTTGGTTTGAGCTTTACTCCCTTTTCTAGACCGACTGTGCTTCGCCAAATACTTTCGGGTAATGACATTATGATGACATCAGAGATGTGACATCTGAATTTTTATTTTTATTTTTATATTTTTATTTGAGCTTTTTGTGGTTTTAAACATTGGTTTGTCAAAATGGGTCAACTTTCCAAGCCTTCTATCTTGCAGCTTCTACAATGATATGTTTAAGTTGGTATGCCATCTTCTTTAGGAGTAGGCTCAACAGCGCAAATGATCTCGTCTTCAGTGTTTATAGATATTTTGGATTTTACTCATTTTTTTCGTGATATGCAATGGATGTTGGTGTCAGACAGTCATCATTTCATGTACCATGTTTGTATATTATTCTTCTGTTGAACTCATTTATCTATATGTGGATGTGAATGCTATTTATTCAGTGTCTTAATTTCTTCACTCTCTATGTTCCAGACTGCCACATTTGGTGTTTGCATATCATTTTTTTCTATTTAAAATGTTTGTATGTGAAGTTTCCATCTATGTTTAGCAGTTTTTTCCTGAACCAAGGCCTCTTGTTGATATATGACAGATAGTTGAGCAACCCAGAAACTGCATATTGAATGGATTGTAGAATACAGCCCAAAGACTCCCACAACCCCTTCCAGACCATTTCCCACGTGCAAGTTAAAGTGTATGCCAGTCTACTGGTCCACTTTGATGTCTGTTTTGGGCTAATTAAATCATCACGGGCTTCTAATTATCTCCTAGAATGACGTATTTGGGCTTTCTCTAAATTGGTTGTTAGAGTAGAACAGCAGAATCCATTGTCATGACTCTGAAACCAACATATCTTCGAGATGGAAAATTGGTTATCCTCTAGAAGCTGTGAATTTAGTTTTGACATAGCCAGAGTGGAAACACCATTTGAATTAGTATTTTAACAAATTGTAGGACTGCTTTTTAATAACACCCATCATTATTGCTTGTGTTTCCTGTTTGAGCCATGGAATCATAAGAAACCTGCTGAGAATCTTCTTATATAGGCTCTGTCTCAACCGTTGGTCAATTTTCTTGCAAATAACAATCTGGCCTTCCTTTAACTTCAATAATCCTGCAATTCACTATTGCTCCATGATCGAGTTTTTTGGCAATGACTTGAACATTTTTTGGTCAGATTTTCAATGATTTTATGGATGAATTAAAAGGGAGGTTTGCCTGCTGTAAAGTAATTTTGATCATATTATAATCTGTAAACCTATTGAATTTTTTTTTTTTCTATTTTATTCTTTTGAAAACATGTTTTGGTATTTTACCTTTTTCTACAGGATTTGAACATGGCCTATCAAGCTTTTGCCCAATTGTACAGCAAGTTCTTTGGGTTACCTCATATGCTTGCTTTAGTCAAGTTGCTGGGTTCAAGATCAATTCCCTGGCTTGTTCGGGCTCTTCTTGACTTGCTTACACACAAGGTAATTTCTATGTCCTGTGAAAGAATAAATTGGTTTGGGAACTATAGTAAAAAAGGTAAACATAGCAGAAAAGGATATAGATATAAAGTTAAAATGAGTAAATGTTTGTAAGTGCTTGAATGCTTCCTAGAGTCTTTACACTCTTGATTTTGTTTTCTTCTCCTTGGAGATGGTGCTTCTTCTTATATATTTTCTGTCTATAGCAAATTGTCTAGGGTTAACCCTTTTGGGTCTATGCCCTTGTTATGTTTAATTGATTTTGAGCTTTATTGTTTTCAGAGATGCTCAAGGCTCTCTATTACTGCCCTTTTAATACCCGATGTATTTCCTAGTCCCTTTGATATACTTCAATGTTATCGGAACCGAACCGGTTATTGAACCGGAAAACCTTGTGGACCGGGAACCGGAAAAAAACCAGTTTACCAAAAACACATAAAATATTTATATTTTAAAGAAAAACCAGATATATTCATGTACATCCATATTAATCCAAACCATTTAAACACAAATATGCAAAATTTTGCATTTATATAGGTGCAGATAGCCAAAATAGCATTTAGTGCAAAACATCGCTGAACCAAAAATGTAACAAACATCAAAAAGCAGGCTCTAAAAGGCCTTTATAGTCCAAAATAACATGCTAGATCATAGTATTATACTACAACCTACAATAATACAAGCTACATATGATCAAATCATCAATCATCATCCTCCTCATCCTCATCTGAAGAATGAGTAGCATGAGCATCCAAGTCTGTTATGGGATTATGGCTTGATTCCCCTGGCCTTGAAGCTACTACTAGTGCTTCTAATGTATTTGCCTCTGCATCCTGTGGAGGTGGTCCAAGTCCAACCAAGAAAGGTATTCATTGTCAAATCTTGCTGCTTGACTCTCCACAACCCATTCTGATGTTGGATCAAAGTCATCCAAGACAATGTTGCTTGTTTCAGTGGTTTTATTCAGCGATTGATTGCGCCTCAACCTAAGGTTGTATTAAACAAAGACCATGTCATTCAACAGTTTTTGCTCCAAACGGTTCCTCTTCTTGGTGTGTATGCACTCAAAAACACTCCAATTCCACTCACACCCTGAAGCACTACATGTCTGGCTCAAAATTCGAATTGCAAATTTTTGCAATTGAGGGCATTCACTACCAAATTGTTGCCACCAATAGGCTGCAAAAAGGGTGGAAGGAAAAAATGTATTAGCAAATGATTTTGAAAGTTGAAACTTAGACTCGATAATTTGCAAATTTTAAAAGTTCTTACCTGGGGGACTCTTTGCTCTATTTCTTATAGCCATAGAAATTCCAAAGGTACCAATACTCTCACTGAAATTCAAGAGGTTGTTATGAATTTGATCTTGAGTCTTGGAATCTGGGACCATGCGCTCAATGCATTTATACGATCCCCCTAAAACCTCCCCATTAGCCTCAAAATTTTTAGTGTAATGGTACCTTCAAAATTCAGAAAACAAAAAAATATTCATTAGGTCAACAAAACTAAAAGATAAAACTTATAACTTATAAGCAATGACTCAATGAGAATTGAAATCGAAAATTACATACCTTGGATTTAAGTAGTAGCCGGTTGCATGTAAAGGTCTATCGAGTTGTTTGTTCCATATTTCATCAATGATTCTCCATAGAGGAATGTACTTTTGTCTTTTATCCCCATATGCTGCCTTGATTTGTTCCTTGGCTTGATCCATCGCCTCATAAACAAAACCCATAGAAGATCTATCACTATCCACCATCCACAAAACTCTGGCAAGAGGCTCACTAAATAGCACAATCTCCTCTACCTTTAACCAAAATATTTTGTCATATACTTGGTCAACCATCTGTTTCCCTTCTACCTTTTTGCTCCACTGAGATGAATTCCATTCATCAGATGAAAACATCTTCCTCAAGTTTGATTTTTTTTGAACAAGGGATTGCAATGAAGAGAAGTTGGTTGCCAATCGTGTGATGGCTGATCGAACAAGCTCTCTACACCCTGTGTGCTTTCTCATAAGGTTCAAAACCCATGAGTGGTTGTAGATGTACTTGGTTATGGATTTTGCATCTTCCACACAGTTCTTCACCCACTCAATTTTCCCAATATCCTCAAGCATGAAGTCCAAACAATGGGCTGCACATGGAGACCACCAAATGGTGGGGGTGTTTTTCCTCTAACATCTTTCCCGCTACAACATAGTTAGAGGCATTATCTGTTATAACTTGTACAACATTTTCATCCCCTACTTCCATAACTACTTCATCCAAAATAAGAAACAACAATTGTGCATCCATCACTTGATCAGATGCATCAATTGATTTCAGAAACATAGTACCTTTTGGACAAGCAATTAAAATTTTTAGTATGGTGCGAGATCTATCATCAGTCCATCCATCAGACATAATAGCGCATCCAGTTTTGGTCCATGATTGTTTGAACTCTGTAAGGTACTCTTCTATTCTTTGAACCTCATTTTGTAAAAGTGGCCCTCTAATATCATTAAAGCTAGGGCCTTTGAAGCCTAGTCCACTTGAAGCTATAGCATCAATCATGGGTTGATAATATGCGGAATTAGTAGCATTAAAAGGTATGTCTGCATCATACCACCATCTAGCAATGCATTCATATGCAACCCCCTTCTCTGTTTTCTTCTCTTTAGCATCAAGGGTTGGTGGAGAACCAAGGGTGGTCCGGGGTACAAAGAAGGAGTCAATTCCTTTAAGGGCTACTGTCCTCTTCAGGTTTAAATCACTTGAACTACCCTCTCCAGCTTTACCAGGGAAACTAGACGAATCTTCAAAACTAGGCATATATTCTTCAAAATTAGGGTCACTAAACATAGCATCATCCTTTTGGCTTTTGGCTATGTCTTTTTGAAGTCTTTTGTTTCTCCCCTTCTCTTCATTGTAGGCTTCAATAAAACTTAGCATCTCTGCTTTAAGGTCATCAAAAACATTTTCACAAGGTTTAACTTGCCCTTTCCAATGTGCTAGGTGTTCTTTGACTCTATGGATCCCCCCACCCTTAACTTTTTTCCCACAATAGCTATAGACTTTTATCCCTTGTTCATTTAAATCACAGTGAACCCAAGCTGGATCATTCTTGATTTTCGGGGCCATGAGGAAGGAGTGCAAAATCTGCATAGAAAACCCTATGGATTTTAGAATTTTATGACATATTTTTGTTTTTAAGGGGAAAAATAAAAGAAGAGTAGAAACAATGAAATTTCTGTTGAAGATCTGTAAATTTTTAGAAGAGAAGAAGCTCCAACCAATTTGAAAATAAACTTTTCAATCAACTCCAAAATCTCTCCCAGAAATTTGCCAACGAAATCCCTCAAAATAAGTTATAACACTGCAAATTACAATAATAGTTGAGAAAAAAATAGAAGAAAATAACATCCATAATTTTTATCCAATAGAAAATTACAAATTTGAAATTCTGAATTCTGCATAAAAAAAACTGGGGTTTTTAAAATTTCAAGGGAAGAAAAGAATAGATTTCTGAAGACAAATAGAACATTAATGGTTGAAAAAAATACTTTGAATTTCCCTCTTAGTTTTCTAAAGAAACTTAGCATCAAAATCAGCATTGGATCAACCCTTACAAATCTGCATAAAAACAATGGGGTTTTTAATTTTTATGAGAAAACAATAGCTGATTTTTGCAAAAAAATTTAACAAAAAAAGGGCAAAAATTTCCTTGATTTACCCTCTAATTTTTTTGAAGTAAATCAGCTGCAAAATCAGCTATGTAGCAACCCCAACAAAATTAAAAAAATTCTTCCAGTAGCTGCAAAAACCACTGAAGAAAACCCAAAGATCTCCAGGAAAAAAAAAACTTTGAAGTAGCTCAAAAATCTTCCAACCCAACAGCTCTCCAAGACTCTAATCAACTCTTCAAATCTGCAAAAAAACTCTCTAAGAACAACCCTGCAAAAATTCTCCTCACTAAACTCAGCTCAAGAATTGCAAAAGACTTGAATGAATAGTGTGAGTGAAATAGAGGGGGTGGGGCTCTTTAAATAACCTTAGGGGGGCTAGGTTAGTTAAAAAAATAAAAAAAAATAAAAATAAAATAGAAAAAAAAGCCTTGGCCGCGCGGTTGGGCCCACGCAGAACTGGCTGAACCGGTCACTGGACTGGTTCGGTACCCAACCAGCCGGTTCTGTACAGAAACCGGTCGGTTCAGACTGGTTTTGCCTCCAAACTGGTTGGACCGACCGGTTTTTCAGAACCGGTTCGGTTCTAATAACATTGATATAGTTTGGTCACTCGTAATCTGACGTGTTGTAACAAAGATAGATAACGGGTTCCTTGCTGGCTTCAGCAGCACAATGGTACTTTGCTTCTGCCGAAGAAAGAGAGATGGCACCACGATACTCTGCTTCTGCCGAAGAAAGAGAGATGGCACTTTGTTTCTGACAAGACTATGTAATAGGTCCTGCACCAAGAGTGAATACATAACCTGCAGAAGACTTTCGAAACACCAAAGGTCACCGCTCAAAACTCCTTGATGATTTTCCACTTCATTTCCACATCATTTAGCATGCGTGGATATTTATTTTTCTCCATTTATTTAATTGTTGGCTCAATTTATTGCCACATTTTCCACTAGACTTAGGAAAAATGGGTTTTGAGGGTCTATAACACATTTCGTACCCCTCAAAGTGTGTCATAGTAGAAATTTGAGTGTGAGAGGTGTAATTTTGAGCACACATACACCATAAAAATTCTTTATACATCTTTTATTACATTATACATTCAGAATTTATTCAAATTTCCTCCCTGTGAGAAATTAAAAAAATTAAAAAATGACCCCTTCGACGTAACCATATTCCACGAAATTTTATGAGTGATTTAGTATGGTAATATACAATGACTCTAGACACTAGGACTCACCCAAGGTCTCACCTTGGGGTTATGCTTGGAGGAAAAAACTAAATTAATTATAAAGCCTCGTAAGGATATAATAATTAAACAAGTGAAAAAAACCTCCCAGAGTAAACTCACTTGATGACAAGGTTTCAAGTTACCTATGCCTGTTACATGACCCGAACTCATCATACTAGCATGATTTTACATCATCCTAGTAGGGCTTGTGGAATCTAGGTATAGTAGAAAAAGATGAGAAGAAAAAGGTGATATGATGATCTTTGATGGTACAAGCATCCTTTGGTACATCCTTGGGCATGGAGTCTTCAATAAATCTTCAGGTGCCACTCCAGCGGTCGACAAATCCAATGGATAAATGTGGACCTGGAAGGAAAAAGAGTGAAACAAGGTTATAATGAGCAGAGGGGAGTGATATATATATGGTGTCAGGAAGTGGGAACATAACCAAAATTGGCGTTTCCCATGTAGTGCCACTCCTAAAGCTAGTAGCCAAAAGGGGATCCCACAGGATTAGGAAACAAGACTAACCACCAAGTTGGAGAAGGGGAGGAGAGTAAAGATCAAGCCCAGTTTTTCCACTGAATCCCACCACTAATCCATGTCCAAATGTGTCAATGATAGTTAAGCAAAAGTACCCGATTACATAATGAAAAGCCGTACCTTCAGGGTTGGAAGGCCCACCTTCAAACATACGATCGTAACAGAGGGCGAGGGCACATAACGGATGGCTCAAATGATGGAGGATGGTGGCACATCGAGCTATTTAGTGGCTGCGAGGGGATGATGGCTACTGATTGAAGACAAATCTAGGAAAAACATTTATCCTATGGGTGTTACGCATTGGTGGTGGGTTACTGGCGCTAGTCTACTTACAATTTTCCTTCCACGATATCTTATTGAGCCTATTCAATCTATTCACATTGTTGATGTTTATATGCCCTTTTGTACTTGCTAATCAATTTTATTGCTTTTCAAGTTATAATTCAAGTTATCAGAATGGTGAACGCATAATTGTTTTACTAACTATCTCCTAGAACTTGTTAGGTTTAACAAGCCTTCCTTAGAAATCATCATTAGGGTCTATCCCCCTTGGCTTAGCTAGGAGAGATCCTAGACGAAGAGAGTTGGGAATAGGTGACAACCCCATTTCTGAGCGTTGCCACACAGAACACAACTTGTGGGGTTGAGGATTTCTCCCACATTTTTGGTTGTGCAATTTGCGTGGACAACATGTTGAAGCAAGGCATTGATTATGATTAGACCTTCGCACCAGTAGCTAGATATACCTCTATCTGGGCGGTGATATCTCTAGCAACGCAAATGGGATGGCAAACTCACCAAATGGTCATCAAGACTGCATTCTTGAACAGGATGATACATGAGGAGGTGTATATTGAATAACTAGAGCGTTTTGAGACACATGAGAGAGGCACACATGTGTGTAGGATGAAGAGAGCACTATCCGGGCTCAAACAATCTCCGAGGGCATGATATAGTCAGATAGACAACTACTTGCAGTAGATGGGCTTTGTGAAGGGCGAAGTAGATTCCAACCTCTACTATCTGATGGTAGGAGGTGAGCCACTCGTCCTAGTTTTGTATGTGGATGCTCTATTATTGACAGGGTCATTACGACTAATAGAGGATTGCAAGAGGGACTTGGCAACTGAGTTCAAGATGAAGGATTTGGGGCTGATGCATTACTTCCTACGACTGGAGGTATGACAAATGGACAAGGAAATATTACGGATGGGGAGATCTTCCTTGGGAAAGGGAGATACACTATGGATATTCTGAAGAGGTTCAAGATGCAGGACTGAAGACCCATATCCACGCCTATGATTACCAATTGGAAGAAGATAAACACATCAAAAGATGCAGATGTGGACCTAGTCTTATATAAGAAGCTCATCAGATCTCTTATGTATTTGGCCAACACTAGACTAGCCATTTG
The DNA here is from genome assembly GCA_034641835.2 of Pinus albicaulis. NCBI lineage: Eukaryota > Viridiplantae > Streptophyta > Pinopsida > Pinales > Pinaceae > Pinus > Pinus albicaulis. Next base: position 507,258,698 of record CM076569.1, read on the forward strand.
TTTTGTGGTTGACACTCTCAGTCAGTTTATGGTGGAGCTAAAGAGGGTGCATTGGATATCAACGAGACATGTTTTGAGGTATTTGCGCAACACAATCGATTATGGTTTGCGATATACTTGAGGTGATGGTGTTAGTTTGTGTGGATATACAGATGCAAACTGGCAAGGCAGTTCGGTGGACCGAAAAAGCACTTCAGAGTGTTGCTTCAGTATTGGACTAGGGGTTGTCTCTTGGGGCAGTAGGAAGCATAAGTTTGTGGCATTGAGTTCTGTAGAGGCAGAATACATGGTAACTATCATGGCCACATGCAAATTTATTTGGCAGCTGCTAGTGAGATTGTTTGGCCAGCTGTCGGATTCGACTTGTATCTACCGTTATAATCAAATTTGCATTAGGCTCTCTGAATCCAGTCATTCATGATAGGTCGAAGCATATCGACATAAGATACTTCATCAGAGATTGTGTGCAGTGTGGGTCAGTTCGGCAACAACATGTTCTCACAAATCAACAGGTTGCGGATATTCTTACGAAATCCTTGGGTAAGACAAAGTTTGTCTACTTCAGGGATAAGTGTTAGTTTTTGTAGCATCGAATGTGTTCTAGCCACAGAAATTTGTGGAGAGGCTAGAATACATGAGATTGTTGAGATTTTGTGTATTTTGGGTAGCATCAGTTGTGCTCTAGCTCCCAAACTTTGTGTAGGAACTAGAGTACACTTGATCTACAAGACCCAGAAATTGATTTGGGAAATTCCATCTGATTTAGGAGATATTAAATTAATTAATTATTTTAATGTGTTTCCTAAGTTAAAACTTAGGGAACTTAAATAATTAAAGTGAATTTAATTAAACATGTGATGAAATTGTCTTAAGTCACATGGATCAAGCTTTCTTTTAATATTAGCCATTGATTCAAGGTCTGATCATGGCGGTTGAGTTGTCAACGAGAAAAGTATAAAGGAAAGGCTTGGGTTCATTTGTAAAGACACACAGAGGCAGAGCACTGAAGCTAAGCTGAGATTCTAGGGTAGGGTTTGCTAAGAATTCTCAGAAGTGTTTCAGCTGCAGAGAGGGGAATTTAGGCCAAGGGGATGATCTGATCCCGAGGTCTAGAATACAGAAGAGGTAGAGATCAGCTCAAGGACAGCGCAGAAGAGGAAAGCAACAACATCAGCAAGGACAACACAGTCCCTCCAAGGACAACATGATTTTCAGCAAGAAACCCTCAGAGGGTTACACAGAGACCCTAAGGGGCAGCGTAGCGACTGCGTCACCCAGTCTGGGGTAACACAATCCCTTCCGGAGAAACGTTGAGGATTTGAGGGGCTTCAGAGGCTGACACAGAGGCTTTCAGGGGTAGTGCTGGGGTTTTTAAGCCCTAATCTTGGCTGAGTTCTGTAAATGCCGTTTGAGGGTGTGGATCAGTCATTATTTTGGCCCTAGATCAGCCGGTGAGCTGTAGATCTAGTATATTCTCTGTCAAGATTTCCAGATCTGGAACCCAGATTTGTGTATTCAGAAAAATTCTTAATAATAAAACCCTCTAGCAGTCAAAGACCAGTTTTCCCGCATTGGGTTTTTACGGGCACTATCTGTCCAGAAATAACTGTCACTTTGTGTATGTGTGCATGTACTTGTTCTAGATGTGGATTGGTAGAGATTTGTTATGTGTTTTACTTCGATTTTAACTTGAATTTATTCAGTTAATAACTTGTCTAAGTAGGAGGAGAATAACCAGATTAACAGTAATAATTTCTGCATAAAGTGTCAGGATTTAGAAATTTCTAGATGGTATCAGAGCAATTGCAGATTTAGGAGGGTCACCAGTTGAAGAGACTGAAGGTTCTAGCTGCAGAAAGCAGCTAGAAAAGTAGTAGAAACGCAAATTTGAAGGGACAATGCAGTTTTCAGAGGCAGATTCACGCAAAGGTAAGGGTGATGCTAGCTAACACTGTCTCCTAGCAAGCCCACGCAATTACTGCGCAGGGGTAGCTCAGAAACAACGCTGGTTTGGTCTGAAGCCAGCTAGTGTGATTCAGATCTGAATCTAACAGATCCAGGAAAGACTGCAAAAAAGCTGCAGAAATTCAGAAGGCGCTGGTGGGGTTAAAATTCTGAAGTTTTCAGATTTTTAGCCTTAGCACAAGTGACAGAGTGGGAGGAGATCAGCTTCTCAGAGGGTTTCTAACCAAAGGAAACTTGCAGTTTGATCAGAGGGTCAATGAAGAAGTTAAATCATAGTTGATTTGGTAGATTTCCAAGGAGGGAAATCAGCTGTTAGAAGGAGCAGAAGGTGCTTGTTTCAGCAAGGGCCTTAGATCCATTTCTCTAGCAAAGAGAAAAGGAAGTTACGACACATTCTGAGTAGATGGCTCCTCATGGACTGCGTGATTAGGATAGGTTGGATGGCCTCTCAAAATTTTCAATTTGGAAAGCAAGGATCCTAATAGTCCTTGTGGCATACAATCTTAGAGACCATGCAGAGCAAACTTTGGCCACATTGACAGATCCAGATCTCCTTCGGAAGCATAAGGAGGCTGCTGGGCATGCCAAGCGGCTGATTATGGATGGTATTAAGGACCATTTTGTACCACACGTAGCTGAGAAGAAGACAACTAAGGAGATGTGGAAGGCCTTGACTTCCCTATATGAGGGAAAGTCTGTCTAGAGAAAGATGCTGTTGGAGACTCAGATGAGGTCATTCATGATGACCAAGGGAGAAGACATGGAGCATTTTCTCTTCAAATTGCAGTCAATTAGAGATCAACTGACTGCAACAGGTGCAACGGTGGATGATGCTGTGATAATCAGGAATGCCCTCAATGCAGTCACGGATGAGTGGGAAACCTTTGTCCAAAGTATCTTGGGGCAGAGCAGACCTCCCAGATTGGGACAACTTGTGGTCAATTCTGCGTCAAGAAGAACTCCGCAGATTCACCAAGAGGCAGCACAGCCCTACATTGAGCAAAGTGAAGAAGGAAGATGAGAAAGATGTAGCCTTGGCATCAAAGAAGTAGCCAAAGAAGAAGAAGGATCTTTCAAAGATCAAGTGCTTCTAGTGTGGTGAAATGGGACATTTTGCCAACAATTGTCATGAGAAGAAAAGGGACAAGGAAACATCTTCTTCCAAAGTAGTTGTGGTAGATGATGGGTCACGAGATGATGCAGCCATGAGTGCTCATGAACCACAGAGGTGGGGTGACATGGATATGTAGACGAGCTACATAGAAGTAAGGTGGGATCCTTGAGTAGCTCATCTCTTGGATCACAAGCGAGCTACGACAGCCTTAAGACAGTGGCGAGACAAGTGGAGCAGTGGGTACATAAATCAGAGATGAAGTAGAAGCATAGGCAAATCTGAAGACTGGAAGGAGCAGCACAGAGCAGTGCAGCAACAATGTAGAAGCAACAACACGCAAAGGCTGATGTGACTTCAGTAGCACAGAGCAGAGCTGCTTACGTAGTGTAGAGCTGCAGCAACGCAGAAAGCTTCAGAGGGATAGCGCAGTGTAGCAGCAGCGTGATAGATTTCAGCACAAGGGGTTGATGTGACTTCAGTAGTGCAGAGGGAGTCTGATTACACAAGCAGAGCTGTAGCTGTGCATCATTCTTTAGATGCCAACACAGATCTGTAGCCTATGGAGCTTCAGTGATGAGGATGCAGCCTATCTGACTTGAATGTCAAAGATTGGGCAGAAGATTCAGTTGTTTCTCTCAACAACTGAAGTTGCAGTGCAACAGATCAGCAGTGGCAGTGCTATGAGCAACACAGATGCATCATATTGAGAGGGAGTTGCAGTGGCAGTGGCAGAGTCATGGGCAGCAGTACAGAATGACAACAATAGTGCAGAGTTGAGTGGCAGCAGGCCAAGCTTCAGCAGAGAACCAATGCCCAAAATAATGTAATGCATAGTGTGATGTATTGCTAGAGCACACCCTTGATGCTAAGACGGAGTGTTGAGATTTTGTGTATTTTAGGTAGCATTAGTTGTGCTCTAGCTCCCAAACTTTGTGGAGGGACTAGAGTACAATTGATCTACAAGACCCAGAAATTGATTTGGAAAATTTCATCTGGTTTAGGAGATATTAAATTAATTAATTATTTTAATTTATTTCCTACGTTAAAACTTAGGGAACTTAAATAATTAAAGTGAATTTAATTAAACATGTGATGAAATTGTCTTAAGTCACACGGATCAAGCTTTCTTTTAATCTTAGCCATTGATTCAAGATCTGATCATCGCTGTTGACTTGTCAACGAGAAAAGTATAAAGGAAAGGCTTGGGGTCATTTGTAAAGACACACAGAGGTAGAACATTGAAGCTAAGCTGAGATTCTAGGGCAAGGTTTGCTAAGAATTCTCATAAGTGTTTCAGCTGCAGAGAGGGGAATTTAGGCCAAGGGGATGATCTGATCTCAGGGTCTAGCATACAAAAGAGGCAGAAATCAGCTCAAGGACAATGCAGAAGAGGAATGTAATAGCAGGAGCAGCAAGGACAACACAGTTCCTCCAAGGACAACGTGATTTTCAACAGGAAACCCCCAGAGGGTTGCGTAGAGACCCTAAGGGGCGACATAGTGACTGCGTCACCCAGTCTGGGGTAACGCAGTCTCTTCCAGAGCAACGCTGAGGACTTGAGGGGCTTCAGAGGATGACGCAGAGGCTTTCAGGGGCAGCGCTGGGGTTTCTAGGGCCTCATCTTGGTTGAGTTCTGTAAATCCCATTTGAGGGTGTGGATCAATCATTATTTTGGCCCTAGATTAGCCAGTGAGTTGTAGATCTAGTATATTCTCTGTCGGGATTTCCAGATCTAGAACCCAGATTTGTGTATTCAAAAAAATTCTTAATAATAAAACCCTCCAGTAGCCGGAGACCGGTTTTCCCGCATTCGGTTTTTTCGGGGACTATTTGTCCAGAAATAACCAGTGTTCCATGAGGACGCGTCCCCCAAGGTGGGGGACACGCTTCCCCGCTCCCCCACGCTCCTAAGATGGGGAAACTCCTGGGGAAAATTTCCCCACGTCCCCCTTTTTGGAAAACTTGGGGAAACTCTAGGGGGCGTTTTTCTAGTGGTGAAATGTGTCTCTCTTGTGGGGGGGACGAGGGGATGCAGGGGGGATGCAAGAGGGATGCATCCCTCGAATTTTTTCGCTAATAACAATTAAAAAAAAAACAATTTGTGTATTTCATTGCTTTCTATGTTTATTTTTAGTTCAATTTTCTATTGTTGTTTTAGACTTCAAATGTCATTGTCATATGATGAATTTTAATTTTGATGTGCATTGCGTAGTTTCAATTGTCAAATGATGAATTTAATTTAGATGTACCTTGCATAATATTAATGCCCATTGGCAAATGATGAATTTAGATGGAACATTGCATAATGTCAAATGATAGATTCAATTTAGTAATTTATTTTTAGATTTACATTGATGATTGCAGAAATGTCAAATGATAATTTTACTTCACAATATTCTAGTACAAAATGATGATAATATTTAGATGTGCATTTCATAATTAATAAGAAGTACTATCTACTAATTTAGTTATTAACATATTGTTGGGATTTTATTTTTTTATTTTTTATATATTAATTTTTGAATAATTTTATAATTTTTATGGCTCTGACATCCCCTTGTTTGCCTGAAATTTCCCTAAATTTTGGGGTTGCTTATAAATGTCGCCCTTGTGCGTATTCCCACTCCTGCGTTTCCCCATCCCGGAAACTCTATGGAACATTGGAAATAATTGTCACTTTTTCTATGTGTGCATGTACTTGTTCTAGATCTGGATTGGTAGAGATCTGTTATGTGTTTTGCCTTCGATTTTAACTTGAATTTATTCAGTGAATAACTTGTCTAAGTAGTAGCAGCATAACCAGATTAACAATAATAATTTCTCCATAAAGTGTAAGGATTCAGAAATTTCTATAGAGATCTCTAGAACCTAGAAATTGTTTATGGAAATTCCGCCTAGAAGTCACTGTTGATTTTATAGCATTGGGAAGTGTTCTAGGTCTCAAATATCGAGGAGAGGCTTGGACAACAGTATTCCAGAGAACCCAAAAATCATTTGTGGAAATTCCACTCGGATTTTGCTTTATTAAAATAATTAATTATTTTAAAGTGATCCCTAAGTCTAAACTTAGGGAAATTAAATAATTAAAGGGTATTAATAAAGTAGAGTGAATCTTCTAGAAAACGAAGATCAAGTCATCTCTTAATCTGAGCCATTGATTAAGGATATAATTTGGGCCGTTGATTCTTCAGCGAGAAGACTATAAGAGAAGGCTTGAGGGTCATTTGGAAAGCAAGCCGGGCACATTCTCAGTACCCGAAGTAAATCAATTCTGAAGTAAGAGAATTCGATTTCATAGGGTGAGTCTGTAGAGGCGGGGTTGCAGAGACAGAAGGAGGAGGGAGAAGTTAGCAGAGACAGAGAAGAAGGAAGACAAAAGACGAAGGGAAGGAAGTGCTGAGCAACTATACTAGTCCTCCATGCAGACTTACGCAGTCTAGGCAGTGACTGTGCAGAGGGGCTACGCAGATTGACGTAGAGGGTGCTGAAGGACATTCCGTGTGTCGGGCTTTCTTCCGGATTGTTTGGAAAATTCATATCAGGTGTATGCTATTGATTCTGCTCGTCATGAATTCTGTAAATGATCTTTTCTTGCTGAAGATTAATACAAACCCTCATCTGCTGCATCAGTTTTCCCACACTGGGTTTTTCCGGGGATAATTGTCCAAAAACAACTGGGTTCATGTGGTTGTTTCTATTGTGCTATATGTGTTTTATTTGTTTCTTCTGCTTTTGATTAGAGTGAATATTGCAACTATGTTTATTTCAAAATTTACTGAAGCATCTGTAAATAATTTATCATAATAAGTAGGTGAAATAAATCAACTACTGCAATAACAATTTTCATAGTGAAAATTTCACATGGTATCAGAGCTAAAGGCAAAAGACAGAAAGGGAGGTTTTGCAGTGGAACAAAGATCTGACGCTAACACAGTGCGAAAGGGCTCAAGAAATCCTCCAAAGCACATGGAGAAACAGAGGGAGCATGACATATCTGTTCTGGCATCCAGACTAGTGGAGGATTTCACTTGTGTGTCAAGCACGACCTCTCTAGGAGTTTGGTATATTGAGAGTGGAGCATTTGCTCATATGACGGGGGTTCGAGAATGTTTTTCGAGCTACCGAGAAGAGCAGATGATTTTCCAGATCAAAATGGGAAACAAGGCCAAGTGTACCCTTGTTGGAAAAGGTACCATAGTATTTCAGATAGAATCTGGCAACAAGCTTTGGGCCACAAACGTTCTGCATGTACCGGTTTTGGGGATGAACTTGCTCTCGATGTCTCAGCTCTAGAACAAGGGTTATGACGTATACTTTATTAGAAATAAAGTTTATGTCAAACACCCTAGCTGGAAAAGGAAGGCACAAATTGGAGTAACGAGCCATAAATTATATAAGCTCCAGCTTGAGTCCCCAATGGCACTAATCGGCAGTACGGATGATATGGATCTGAATGAATTATGGCACAGAAGGATGGGGCATTTACATCATGGAGCCTTGAAGATTCTCAAGCAGACTGTCATGGGAGCTCCATAACTCAGCACAAGGAAAGATGAGGTGTGCAGGGGGCGCGTACCAAGGACGTATGCCAAGGCAAAATTTCCAAGAAGCAGTAGTAGGGCCAAGAGTGTATTGGAGTTGATACACTCAGACATCTACCTTCCAATGTCCATGACTTCTCTCAATGGTGCAAAGTATTTTGCTATCTTTATTGATGTCCATTGTAGGAAAACTTGGATCTACTTTCTTAAATGCAAAGATGAAGTCTTTGAGCGTTTCAAAGAATTCAAGGCTTTGGTAGAAAATTTAACCGGAAAGAAGATCAAGAAGCTGTGATCAGATAATGGTGGAGAGTATATTGATAAAAACTTCATCAATTTTTGTGCAAAGGAAAGCATCAAGAGAGAATGGATAGCTCCATACAATCCAGAGCGGAATGGAGTTGCAAAAAGGAAGAACAGTACATTGTAGAAGCCAAAAGGGCTATGCTATATGACAAAGACATGCCCAAATTTCTGTGGGCAGAAGCCTGCAATACAACTATGTATGTGCAGAACAGGGTGCCCCATAGAGCATTGGGGAAGGTGACCCCTAAGAGTGTGTTCACAGGCAGTAAGCCTGAGGTGAGCCATATCAGGATATTTGGCAGTATAGCGTATTGCCACGTATTCGATGAGAAGGGGAAGAAGTTGGATCAAACTGGGGAGAGGGGTTATCTTGTGGGTTATATTGAAAATGCAAATGCATATCACATGTATATTCTAGAAAACAGGAAGATCGTAGTAAGGTGGGACATGAAATTCATGGAGAAGAGAGCATTCAAAATATCTCGGGAAATGGCTACAGATACGCTGGTTTAGGAGGATCCCCTAGTACAGCCTCAGCAGCCTACAGAGGATGACTTGAGTGCCTCTCCATGACACAATTGAGGAAAGTTCTTCCGAAGAAAAGCAAGAAGGAGAGCAGGCAAATCCACCCACTATCAGTGGGAGAAAGAGCAGAGAGCTCCAACAAATTCTGAGGGATGCAAAAGAATTTGCTGGGGCCCCTAGAGATGGAAAGAGGGTATGTAGGCAACCTGACAGGTACCAGGCACTGGTAGCATAGGTCGAAGAACCCTCTAGTTTTAGGGAGGCAACTCAACATTAGGTGTGAGTAGATGCCATGGTGGAGTATAGCTCCATCATGATGAATGATGTATGGGAAGTAGTCCCTAGACCTCAAAATAGATCGGTTGTAGGATCAAGGTGGATCTACGAGATCAAGTATGCTATAGATGGTAGCAATAAGAAGTTTAAAGCCAGGTTTGTGGCTAAGGGGTATGCACAAAAATAAGGGATCGACTATGAAGAATCCTTCGCCCCTGTAGCTCAGTACACTTCAATTAGATCTGTCATCTCTCTCGCAGTGCAGATGGGATGGGAGATTCACCAGATGGATGTTAAGACAGTGTTCTTGAATGGGGTGATAGAAGAGGAAGTGTACATAGAACAACCAAAGGGCTTTAAGACACATGAGCAGAAGACTCATGTATGCATGCATAAGAAAGCCCTGTACGGACTAAAGCAAGCCCAGAGCATGTTATGGGCGAATTGATAGCTACCTGGGATTTGTTAAGAGTGATACAGATCCCAACCTCTACTATCTGAGAGTAGGGGATGAGCCGCTAATCTTGGTATCATATATAGATGATCTGTTCCTTAGTGGATCATCTAAGCTCATCAAAGACGGGAAAGAGAATCTTGTTACCGAATTCGACATGAAGGATCTGGGGCAGATGCACTATTTTCTTGGTTTGAAGGTTTGGCAGCAGAAGGGAGAAATTTTCCTTGGGCAAGGAAGATACACTATAAAGATCCTAAAGAGGTTTCAGATGGAGGACTGTAAACCCATGGCTACGCCAGTGATTACAAACTGGAAGAAGATAGACACATCCGAGGATGATGAGGCTGACCCTACCTTGTATAGGCAACTCATTGGATTATTGATGCACCTGGTCAACACTAGACCCGACATCTGTTATGTCGTGAATACCCTCAGTTAGTTCATGGTGGAACCAAGGAGGGCTCACTGGGCAGCAGAGAAACATGTTCTCAGATATTTGAAGGGGATAATCGAGTATGGGTTGAAGTACACCAAGGGAAATGAAATCCAGTTGAGTGGTTCACTGACGTAGATTGGGCTAGAAGCACAGTGGATCGGAAAAGTATCAGTGGGTACTAGTTCAATCTCGGATCAGGAATGACTTCCTGGTGCAGTAGGAAATAGAAGTCCATTGCACTGAGCTCAGCCGAAGTTGAATATATGGCAGCAAGCACAACCTTGTGCGAGGCCATATGGCTTCGTAAATTGCTCTTGAACTTACTCAAGAAGAGGATAGAACTGACCGAAATTTTGTGTGATAATCAGAGTTGCATCAAGCTCTCTAGAATCCTATGTTTTATGACCGGTCGAAGCACATTGACATTAGGTGCCACTTCATCAGACTATGTCCAACGAGGAGTTGTACAGTTGAGGTACACTCCTATAGGAGAACAGGTGGCATATATCCTCACCAAGGCTTTGAGTAAGATTAAGTTTACTTACTTTAGAGAAAAGATGGGGATGGTCGAGAACCCTTTACAGTAAAGGAATGGGTGGTCTTCAAAGACAGAGGGAGCTGCAGTATGGATGAGGCAGTGGCAAAGATAGTGTCACAAGCAGCAAAACAGAGGGCAACAACGCAGAGGTGAGAGGCAGTAGCCAGTATATCAACAACGCAGCAGATGCTTTAGAATCATAGCAGTACAGTTGGTACCTTGCTTGAACACTTTCCTCACCAAGAGGGAGTGTTGATTTTATAACATCGAGAACTGTTCCAGATCTCAAATTTTGAGGAGAGGCTTGGACAACAATATTCCAGAGAACCCAGAAATCGTTTGTGGAAATTCCACTCGGATTTTGCTTTATTAAAATAATTAGTTATTTTAAAGTGATCCCTAAGTCTAAACTTAGGGAAATTAAATAATTAAAGGGTATTAATAAAGTAGAGTGTGAATCTTCTAGAAAATGAAGATTAAGTGATCTTCCAATCTGAGCCATTGATTAAGGAAATAATCTGGGCCGTTGATTCATTAGGGAGAAGACCAATGTTGCACGAAGTGGGGACGTTTATTGGAAGCAGATACGCAGAAGCGTCATTTCCCAAAAATCTAGGAAGTGAAGCGTCTCGGAACCGTCTACTATATATATATATATTTATATTTTTTTCATTTATATTAAAAAAACATCAAAAATACCAAACTAGTTATAGAAGATATGAAAACATGCATATTTGTATACAAATCAAGATAGATATGGCATCCATTGTACATCAATGGTTAATTATTCGAGCATCAACTATTTAGAATCTAGATTCTTCTCCTCTTGTCTCGCCATTGCCTCTACCTCGATTGTCCAGGGATATTAGTCAACATTTCCCAAGTTTTATCAAACTACCTAATCTAAGCCTTAAATATGGTGGAGAAATCTTAACATGCTTGATCAATGATTTTTACTTGATTGAAAGGTAATTTTTTGCTAAGGCCATGACAAAGGAGTTCAACAATTAACACCACCAACACTAAGGTACATAAGCACATAGAGGGCTTGGTGCTTTTGATTAAATGCCAATCACATACCCTCATACATGATATAATCTAGTGAAAAGCCATAATATCATTGATCCCAAATTCCTGAAAACTGTTAAGTTTGTTGAATTTTGACTAGGATATGAAATTCTATTTTCTCCATATGAAGCTCGATGAGGTTGGAACCACTCTCAAATATCCTGAGACATTTCATGGTAATGTTAAAAATTAAAGTAAAAGGATGAAAACGAAAGATAAAGGAGAATGTCTCTTTTGCTTTAAAACTTTAACATTACCATGAGAGAGCATCTAGGAAGCATCTAAGGAGCATCAAGGGAGCACCTTGGGAGTGTCTGGGAACTCCCAACCCAACTTAAGTGAAAGATTTTTTTTTTTTTTTTTTTTTTTTTAAATTTAGAACCCCGCAGAACTGCCCATCTCCCTCTGCATACACTGGTGATCCACGTAGATCCGTGCCTGAACCTCCATGAATCCCATATGGATCCTTTTCCGGATTCGCAAATCGAGAATCCAGAACCGCGGATCGGGCTTGTGTGGTTCCATATTTCCAGGAATCGCCTCAAAACAGCGGAACCGCGGATCTGATTTTCAGATCTATGGTTTCGTCGGAGGATTGCCCAAGGATTGATACGGGACGCGGTTCCAACCTTGGATCCTTGGTGGGGGGGGGGAGGATCGTGCAACACTGGAGAAGACTATAAGAGAAGGCTTGCGGGTCATTTCGAAAGCAAGCCAGGCACATTCTCGGTACCTGAAGGAAATCGATTTTGAGGTAAGAGAATTCGATTTCAGAGGGTGAGTCTGTAGAGGCGGGGTTGCAGAGACAAAAGGAGGAGGGAGAAGTCAGTAGAGACAGAGACGAAGGAAGGCAGAAGACGAAGGGAAGGCGGTGCTGAGCAATAGTAGTAGCCATCCACGCAGGCTTACGCAGTCCAGGCAGTGACTGTGTAGAGGGTCTACACAGACTGACGCAGAGGGTGCTGGAGGACATTCTGTGTGTTGGGAATTCTTTTGGATTGTCTGGAAAATTCATAGCAGGTGTATGCTATTGATTCTGCTCGTCATGAATTCTGTAAATGATCTTTTTACTACTGAAGATTAATACAAACCCTCATCTGCTGCACCGATTTTCCCACATTGGGTTTTTCTGGGGACAATTGTCCAAAAATAACTGTGTTCATGTGGTTGTTTCTATTGTGCTATATGTGTTTTATTTGTTCTTTTTCTTTTGATTAGATTGAATAGTGCAACTGTGTTTATTTCAAAATTTACTGAAGCATCTATAAATAACTTATCATAATAAGTAGGTGAAATAAATCCACTACTACAGTAACAGTTTTCAGAGTGAAAATTTCAGTCACTTAATTAGATTATTAAGCTATTTTTTAATGTTTCCTAAGTCTAAACTTAGGAAAACAGGTTAATTAATCAATATTAATTAATTCAAGGTGAGAATAGTCTAGAAATTCACACAAATCGAAATGATCCTAGCCATCGATTATGTTTTAATCTTGGTTGTTGGTGATCCAACAAAGAATTATAAGAGGAGGTCGATGTGGTGATGGAGAAGACACTTGAGTAGTTCGATTTCTTGGCAGATCGATTTCCGGAGTAGCATCAGTCAGTTGCTGGAAAGAGTCAGAGATTGAAGCAGTGAGAGATGGGTAGAGATAGTGAAGCCGGATGAAGATTTTCAGATCCGGTGAGGGCATAGCGGAGAAAGGCCGAGATTTCTTTAGGAAGCTGTGCAAAAGCTTCAGTGAGCAATACGATTTTGCTGGGGTGAAGCTAGTTTTCAGTTCCAGAGGCTGGAAAGTATTTCCAGAGTGCCAAAGGGTCAGTTTCCCAATCAGCAAAAGGCAAGACGACTTGATTTTCAGTTGTTTCGGGCTAAGTGTGTAGCAGACTGCGTAGAGGTGATGCAGTAGCTGCGCAGAGCTAGGAGGACGACTTGATTTTCAGTAAGCAGTCAAGAGCCAAGATTGCTTGGAGTGAGGGTGATTTCCCTCAAGATATTTTTGCTAGTATTTTCTACATAGGATTGTCACTATTCAACATTCAGATTGTACTTAGATGATTTCACTGGTGCATAATAATAAAAACGCTCAGCTGTTGCACTGGTTTTCCCACATTGGGTTTTTCCGGGGACTTTTGTCCAAAAACAATTGTTATATTTTATGTGTATGTGCTAGCATTTCTCAGCTTCCAGCGTTTTATTTCTTCTGCAGTTTTATTTGTGTAGATTGCAGTGTGATTTATTTAATATTTTCCGTAGCAAACAACAAATAAATTATTAAATTAAATTAACAAATAGGAGAATAATTTCCAGTTTCTACAATAGGATTTCCAGTTTGGAATTTTCACAATAAGATGGTAATATTGGAGAACACCTTCGTCAGTAAGAGGGAGTGCTAGTTTTTGGTAGACGCAAACAGGTGTTCTAGTCTCTATGGTGTCTCTGAGGGTTGTGAAAATTTACAAATAGTTGCAGTGATAGATTTATTTCTCCTACTTATTATTTCAATAAGTTATTTTTTCAGAAATCTTCTGGCAAATATCGAAATAAATACTACTGCAACATTCACAATTATATATGTAGAGAAATGAACAGTAGAGAACATAAGCACAAGAATCGATCACATGTACACGGTTAGTTTTAAATAATTGTCCCTGGAAAAACCGATGCAGCAGATGAGGATTTTATTAATGTTTCAGTAAATGATATTTTTACAGGGAAAATATACAATAGATAAATTCTGAACCACCTGAGACTGAATTTCTGGCTTACTCGGATAATTCGCCGAGACCCCGAACAACCCCTGACTGCCCCTGTGTCACTCTACATGATTCTCTGCGCAATCCCGATGCTGGACTGCGTGGAGACTGCGTGGGGTCTCTGCGCTGCAGCCTCGAGCTGCCTCTAGTGACCCACTACTGCTCTTCGACCCTGATCTCGATCACCCCTGACCTCCTCCTTCTGCTTCTGCAACTTCTCGCCTTGCAACTCTCCCACTGAGATCGAATTCTACATCAGAATGGATCTCCTTCGGGTATTGAGTGTATGTTCGGCTTGTCTTCCAAGTGACCCTCAAGTCTTCTTTTATAATCTTCTTGTTGGAGAACCAACGACATAGATTAAAAGATTAATCAATGTCTAAGATTAAAACTTGATTTGATCCATGTTTTCTAGAAGATTCACACTCTGACTTATTAATACCTTTTAATTATTTCATTTCCCTAAGTTTAGACTCGGGGTGTTCATTAAAATAATTAATTATTTTAATAAGTCTTGAACCGAAAAGAATTTCCACAAACTGTTTCTGGGTTCTTTGGAATGTTGCTGTCCAAGCCTCCTTGGAACACTTTCAGATGCTACAAAGATCAGCACTCCCTCTTAGCGAGTAAGGTGTTCCAACAATATGTTTGTTGCATGCTGCTCTGATTCTAAAGCACCCTCTGCGCTGCTGATCTCAGGATTCTGCTGCCCCCATTTGCTGCGCTGTTGCCCCCTGTACTGCTGCCTTTGACACTGCCACTGTCACTTGCTGCTTCTGGACCACAACTCCCTTTGAATACTGAAACATCCATTCCTGCTACTGGAAGGGATTCTTCATCATCCCCATCTTCTCTCTAAAGTAGACAAACTTTGTCTTTCCTAGAGCCTTTGTGGGGATGTCTGCCACTTGTTCTCTTGTTGGTGTGTACTACAACTTAATAGGTCCACGTTGTACACAGTCCCTGATGAAGTGACACCGGATGTCAATATGTTTCGACCTATTGTGAAACATAGGATTCTTAGAGAGCTTTATGCAACTCTGATTATCACATAAGATGTTGGTCACCTCCATTTTCTCCTTGAGTAGATTTACTAGTAGTTTTCTAAGCCATATGGCTTCGCACGAAGCTGTGCTGACTGCCATATATTCTACCTCTGCTAAACTTAGTGCCACAGACTTCTGTTTCCTACTGCACCAGGAAGTCATTCCTGATCCCAGACTGAAACTATACCCACTGGTACTCTTCTGATCAACTGAACTTCCAACTCAATCTGCATCAGTGAAGCCACTCAACCTGACATCATTGCCATGGGCATACTTCAATCCAAGCTCGATTGCCCCTCGAAGGTACCTAAGAACATGCTTGGCTGTTGCCTAATGTGCCCTCTTTAGTTCCACCATGAACTGAGTTAGGGTATTAGCATCATAAGAGATGTCTGGCCTTGTATTTGCCAGATACATCAGTGACCCTATGAGCTGTCTGTACAAAGTAGGATCAGCTTCATCATCTTCGGACATGTCGATTTTCCTCTAGTTGGTAATCATTGGAGTGGTCATGGGCCTACAATCCTCCATCTGAAATCTCTTCTGAATCTATATAGTGTATCTTCCTTGACCAAGGAAGATCTCCCAATTTTGCTGCCAAATTTCCAACCCCAGAAAATAGTGCATCCGTCCTAGATCCTTCATGTCAAATTCTTCAGCCAAATTCTTCTTGCAATTTGTGATGATCCTTGATGATCCTGTCAAGAACAGATCATCCACATACAATACCACTATCAAAGGTTCACTCCCTACTCTTAGATAGTAGAGATTGGGATCTGCATCACTCTTGACGAATCCCATCTAATGTAGGTAGCTGTCAATCCGACCATACCAGGCTCTGGGAGCTTGCTTCAGTCCATATAATGCTCTCTTCAATCTGCACACATGAGTTTTCTAATCATGTGTCTCAAAGCCCTTCGGTTGTTCTATATACACCTCTTCTTCTATCACACCATTTAAGAATGCTGTCTTGACGTCCATCTGGTGAATTTCCCATCCCATCTGCATAGCAAGGGATATCACGGACTTGATAGATGTGTATCTGGCTACAGGGGCGAAGGTTTCTTCATAGTCTATTCCTTCTTTCTGAGCATACCCCTTAGCCTCAAACCTGGCTTTAAATTTCTCGATGCCACCGTCTGTAGCGTACTTGATCTTGTAGATCCACCTAGATCCTGTAACTGATCTCTCTTGCGGTCTGGGTACTACTTCCCAAACATCATTTGTCATGATGGAACTGTACTCTTCCACCATTACATCAACCCACACCTGTTGCTAAGTTGCTTCCTAAAAACTGGAAGGTTCTTCGACTTGAGTAACTAAGGCTTGATACCTTTCAGGCTGCTTACGTCGTCTCTTCTCATTTTGGGGGATTTCGACGAAATCCTTTGCATCCTTCAGAATTTGTCGAAGTTCCCTTCTCTTTCTTCCACTGGTGGTGGGTGGATTTACCGGCTCTCCGTCTTGCAAATCCTCAGGAGACCCATCCTTATGCCTTGGAGAGGCAACTGAGTTTTCTGCTGCTGGTTGTTGGGGTTGGACCAGAGGCTCTTCCTCTGACGCATAGCAAAAGGCAACTCTCATGAGCTTCTGAAGGCTTTCTTCTCCATGAAATTCACATCTCTTCACACCACTTCTTTTCTATTCTCAGGAATGTAGATGCGATAAGCCTTTGCATTCTCGCTATATCCTAGTAAATACCCCTTCTCAGCAGTCATCTCCAACTTCTTCCTCTTCTCGCTAGGTACATGACAATAGGCTGTACTGCCGAAGATCCTAAAGTGACTCATTTCAGGCTTGCTAGCAGTGAAGACACTTTCTGGCGTGATCTTTCCCAATGCAGTGTGAGGAGTTCTGTTCTAAATGTAGACAACTGTATTACATGCTTAGCCCATAGAAATTTGGGCATGTCTTGGTCATACAGCATGGCTCTGGTTGCTTCAACAATAGTCCGGTTCTTCCTTTCTGCCACTCCATTCTGTTTCGAATTGTATGGAGTTGTCCATTCTCTTTTGATGCCTCCCCTTGCACTGAATCTGATGAATTTCTTATCTATGTATTCACCTCCCTTATCTGATCTCAATACCTTGATCCGCTTCTCTATCATATTTTCCACCAGAGCCTTAAACTCTTTAAATTGATTGAAGACTTCATCCTTAGTCTTCAAGAAGTAGATCCAGGTTTTCCTGGAACGGTCATCAATGAAGGTGACGAAATATTCGGCACCGCTAAGAGCTATAGTGGACATCGGTCCGCAGATATTTGAGTGTATTAGATCCAATACACCCTTGGCCCTTGGCCCTATTGTTGCGTATTCCCCCAATACGCACCCCTTGCAGACATCCTTGTGATAGTCTTCTGGAGAGTTCTCAATGCCCCATGATGCAAGTGCCCCATTCTTCTATGCCATAGCTCATTCAGGTCCCTTTCATCTGCATTGCCAACTAGTGCCATTGGAGAATCAAGCTGCAGCTTGTACAACTTGTTGCTTCTTACCCTGATCTGTGCCTTCTTCTTCCAACTGGGGTGCTTGACGTAGACTCTATTGCCAATAAAGTAGACGTCATATCCTCGGTTTTGAAGCTGTGACACTGAGAGTAGATTCATCCCCAAACCCGACACATGTAGTACATTATGGCTCAGATTCTGTTCCCTGCCTCGGTCTGAAAAACTACAGTACCTCTCCCAATGGGAGTGCACTTTGCTTTATTACCCATGGTTATTTTGAAATTCATTTGCTCTTCTTGTTAGTCGGAAAAAGAGTCTCGTACTCTCGTCATGTGAGCAGAGGCTCCATTGTCAATATACCAAACATCTGAAGACGTAGTGCTCGATACACAAGCAAAATCTTCCTCTAGTTTGGATGCCAATACGGATACATCGTGATCCATCTATTCTATCGTGCTTCTTCCCCCTCCTGGAGAACTGCGTGAACCCTTCTGCACTGTTGTTGCAACAGTAGATCTCTGTTGACTGATAGATGCCCCCTCTTTGTTATTCATCTTTGGCTCTGATGCCATGTGAAAATTTACAAACAGTTGCAGTGATAGATTTATTTCTCCTACTTATTATTCCATTAAGTTATTTTCTCAGAAATCTTCCAACAAATATTGAAATAAATACTACTGCAACATTCACAATTATATATGCAGAGAATTGAATAGTAGAGAACATAAGCACAAGAATCAATCACATGTAAATAGTTATTTTTGGGCAATTGTCCCCAGAAAAACCCAATGTGGGAAAACCAATGCAACAGATGAGGGTTTTATTAATTTTTCAGCAAATGATATCTTTACAGGGAAAATATACGGTAGATAATTTTCTGACACCCCGAACATCCCTTGACTACCCCTGCGTCACTTTGTGTGATTCTTTGTGCAGTCCCAACGCTGGATTGCGTGAATCTGCATGGAGACTGCGTGGGGTCTTTGCGCTGCAGCTTCAAGCTGCCTCCAGTGACCCACTGCTGCCCTCTGACCCTGATCTCGATCACCCCTGACCTCCTCCTTCTGCTTCTGCAACTTCTGGCCTTGCAATTCTCCCATTGAGATCAAATTCTACATCAAAATGGATCTCCTTCGGGTACCGAGTGTATGCCTGACTTGTCTTCCAAGTGACCCTCAAGCCTTCTTTTATAATATCCCTGTTGGAGAACCAACGACCCAGATTAAAAGATTAATCAATGGCTAAGATTGAAACTTGACTTGATCCATGTTTTCTAGAAGATTCACACTTTGACTTATTAATACCCTTTAATTATTTCATTTCCCTAAGTTTAGACTTAGGGTCTTCATTAAAATAATTAATTATTTTAATAAGTCTTGAACCGAGAGGAATTTCCACAAACTGTTTCTGGGTTCTTTGGAATGCAGCTGTCCAAGCCTCCCTGCAAAATTTGAGATTTGGAACACTTCCAGATGCTACAAAAATCAACAAGGCTATGGAACACATTTTCTCCAATACCCAAAATAGGTTTCGCAAGAAACACCTCAATTAAATTAACTAACCAAGTTTTAAATATTTTCTTAAGTCTAACTTAGGAAAAGTGGTTAATTAAATCGAATTAATTGAGGAAAATCGATTTTTCTCTAGAGACTTCCATAAAAGTCAGTTGATGGGGTCAAAGATGATCTTAGCCATTAATTGTGATTAGATCATGGCCGTTGATTGTTCAATGAGAGATTATAAGAGCAAGTTGTTGGGGCTTGGAGAGACACACTTGAGTAGCTCGATTTACCCAATTGCAACAAATCAGTGAGGGCGCAGTTGAAGAAAAGGGAGACACCAACAACTTGGTTTCAACGAAGAATTTGGGAGAAGAATTCCAGAGAAGATTTCCACAGTGATTTCTAGTTTCCAGAGGTAGGAAGAAGGTCGATTTTATTTGCAGAAAGGGAGGCCGAATTAGTGGGGTGTGAGTTATGCAGTTAGCCAGTCCAAGTTGCAGAGAGGAGCCCGTTATAGTGTGCTTGTGCGGATCTATTGCCTAGAGGCTGAGTGAATGGGTCAAGAAAAGTGCTGGAGGCAATTTTACTTGCAAGAAGTGGTTTCTAGAGGCTGAGAAAATTTCAAAGAGGAAGTATTGTGCATTTCTAGTTAGGATTGTGAATTGCCAGGAGGAGCGCAAGTAGGCGGGGAGGAGGACAAATTGATTTTGCAGAGGAAACTTGTGTTTCCAGATTACTTTTCCAGTGGAGAAAATTGTATGTCGGAGCTTTGCCAGTGTTAGACACACAATTGTATTTCTCAAATTGCCTAAGAATTAATATAATAAACCCTCATCTGTTGAACAGGTTTTCCCCACATTGGGGTTTTTCTAGGAACTATTGTCCAAAAATCTTGGTGTCCAAAATTTTGTGTGTGCATTATTTTCTCAGTTCCTGAATTTTATTTGTGAAGATTGCAGTGGTGAATTAATCGTTATTTGCCGAATTAGTTTTCTGAAGACAAATAATCTCCAATAGATAGAGGATTAAATTTCCAGTTACTGCAATTAAGAAAATTTCACAGAATATGCATGCATTGATATATTTTGTAACTAATTTGGCATTATGGATGTTTTTTTTTAATATAAATGCAATGAATGATACTTCTTTAAGAGTTCAGAATTTAAAATGCAATGAATGATACTTCTTTAAGAGTTCAGAGCCTTGCTGTGAACATTAGGATTCAATCATTGACAAGAACGACAAGGAAACTGAAGTATTGGACATACATTTAAAATATGTTGTTTTCTGTAACTTTCATGGCAATTGTTTGCTTCAGAACCTTTGTTGGATGTAGTTGGCTTCTGATTGTGATGAAAGTCTTTAATTGAGTTTGGCATTTCTAACAAATGAAATGCATTAACTAGTTTTGTTCCATGAGTTTTCTGTAAACAGATTACATCTCTTGAACCGATGATTACTGAATTACAAGGATCATTACCAAAATCCATGGGGCTTCCTCCATTTGACGGTGGAGTCGCAGGTGAATTTGTATCAACTTTTCAGATTTATGACATTGAATTGCTGTTTTCTCTCTCCATTGTTTCCGTAAATAGAAAATGAAACTTGAGTTTTTTAATGCATATGCTTTAAATGTTTGAACTTTGAACGTTGTAGCAATGGATTGCGTGATTTCGTTGTCCTTGCTAATTTTCTGTCACACTTGAATATTATTTTCCAGCAATAAGACCTGATTGATACAGTTATTGAAGAAAGACTTAATCTTTCTGATATTGATGTCTAAGAAGACAATTTTGTTGCAAGAAAATTTTAGTTTGTATAAAGCAGTGGCGAAGCTGTTTTATTTCTGTTGGTGTATGAGGTACATTACAATAAGTACTGGTACAATATGTTCATTCATGTTTTTGAGATACATGTCATCAAATTCTTCAAGCTGAAACCAACCTATGTTTAAAAATTACTTAAACAAACAAAACCTGAAAGGTTAAGATGTCAACTATCATGGGCCTTAAAATGTTCAGGTTGCCTGCAAATATAGGTGCAGGCCTATTTATCTTGACACTTGGCCCATTATTACAAAATTCTACTATTCTAGGACAACATATTAAAGGTTGGAATGCATCTTTGTGAGCAAAGATTCATATAATTGATTTTTTGCTAATCACAAGCTTGTTTTTTCTCCATGCAACCATTCCTTGCTAATGAATGGTAATGACCAACACCATGAATATGCAGCTATGCCAAGGTGATACCAAAGTCCTAAAAGGAAGGATATTTTTGGCACATTAGGCATCAAATCCAATATGTAAATCACTGTAGATATTCCACTGGAAAATTTGTCACGACATATCTTACAAGTTACTGCAAATTTCTGCAAGGTTCTCCTCTACCATGCAAGGTTTATTTATGGTTAAAGTAATAAAATGTAATATTATTAGCATAGTGTTCAAAATAATGAAACAGAATACAAAGAAACTACAACAATAAAATCCACACAATGAATGCAAGATATACCCTGGGAAACCCAATATTGAAAAACCTGGCCAGTAGATGAGGACTTGTTAAGCTGCATATTGCATGTGCAACTAGAAGAAGTTCCAGTTTGAATTCATCACACTGGTCTATCTACAGGTGCATTCAGAGTTTCACATGGATTAGAGCCTCCTATATTTTTACTTACATCAGATTCTGAGAACTTGTTTTATAGCAGTTCTACTTTCTAGGAGTCAGAGTTCCAGGGTTTGCATGTCAGTGTTACCTACATATTCTTGGTCCTTAAGAGCTTATGATCCGACGAGTTTTGTTTCAGTGACATGGAAGTTGTTTCAAGAAACTACTATTTTTAGCCATTAGGGTTTCAGTGATTGCATGCCAAATTAGGGTATAAATCTGGGTTCTTTTCATCAAGATGAATCCAATGAGAGTATTTTCAGTGACATGCAAGTAGTTGCTGTTTTTAGACATGTTATTTATAGAGAGTCGTGCATAACAGTTTTATCCATATACGTAGACTCCTATTTTTTAGAAGGTGAAATTTCTACTTTTAGCATGTCTATATTTTCCAAGTCTACTTTTGAGCATGTATAGAGGCAGTGTCATGGTGAAGGTATGTAGTTCTGTTCTTGTTGTTGAGTTCTGGTTTGGGTGGAGGATGTATGGTTTGATTCCAGAGTTGAGCAGACAATGGTTGTATCACATTGTGACATGTGGCAATGATATTTAGACACTTCAGAGTGCTCATGAGATATAAGGGGGACTGCTATTTCAAGATTTGTTGACTTTTGGGTAGATAGTCACAGTGCTTTCCTTGAGAGACCAAGCATGTATGTGAGTGGAGTTGGCTTGCTAATTTTTGTATAGGTGGGTGCACCTTGCTCGAGGATGGTATCATGCTATATTTAAACACCTTTTGCACTTGATATTCAAAGCTCTAGCCACCATGCTAATTATGACACAAAGAATTGCTATTAAGTGTCTGTTACTGCAAAATCTAGCAGTCTAGTGCAAAGCCTCATTAGGCACTCTAGGTCTAGTGAACCAATGAGATCAACTGCCACCGCCACCTTAGTGGTTGTTCTCCAACTGTTTTGTGGATTGATGTTATCCCCACAAGGGAGGTTTCACCGTTTCTCGGAAAAGTCTTGGAGATTAAGTAATGTTGATTTTTGGTAGCATCGGATGTGCTCTAAGTCTCAAATTTTGTAGGGAGGCTTGGAGACATGTATTCCAGGATACCTAGAAATCGTTTTGGCAAATTCCACCCGGATGAGGTTTGTAAATTTTCGTAGATGTTATATGCTTGATGCAACTTTACTTTTATACCCAATATCAAACAACAATCACATAAACAAGAAAGTAAAATGTTGATAGAACATACCAATAGATCAAAAAAAGACCAGCAAAAAATACACTTAACTTGATCAGCAAGACATGTATTCTAGGATACCTAGAAATCGTTTTGGCAAATTCCACCCAGATGAGGTTTGTAAATTTTCGTAGATGTTATATGCTTGATGCAACTTTACTTGTATACCCAATATCAAACAACAATCACATAAACAAGAAAGTAAAATGTTGATAGAACATACCAATAGATCGAAAAAAGACTAGCAAAAAATACACTTAACTTGATCAACAAAATATGTGTTGTGCTGCGTTACGGCGGTCAGCAGGATGCTTCAACCAGCAAAGTCTCTACACAGTTAGCCAACCAGAATGTGTCACACAACACTCTCAGACAGCTCTATAATAGTCAACCCAAAGTCAACAAAATTCAACATTGTCTAGTCAACAGTCAACGCAAAAACAACAACAACAAAAGTCAACACAGCTAGGTCAAAATCAATGTCCAACCTCGATTTTTGTGCCAAAAAATGTAGACTGCAGAAATTGGAATTTTGGGAGAGTTTGAGGTTAGTTTGACCATGTGTTGACCAAAGTCAATGCTAGTCAAATCTGCGTTGAAAATCCTAGGTCAAAACTAGAAAACCCTTTGTTGCAATTTCCCACGTGTGAGAAAAGAAGAGCCTCCAAGATGATGATCGAACCAATCAGATGATGACCTCCAACATTGACCTATATATATCCATCAGTGAGGGTGTGTGACACATCTGTTGGGGCTTCAAGCCTACATTTCATTTTTGGCCGACCTTGCACATAAGTGGAATTAATTCAAAATAAATGTTCTGCTCATCGGATCAAGATGATCTTTAGATTGATCTTGCACTTCTCCGAAAGAGGAATCCAATAAAAATATTGGCATCTTCATATGAGCATCACAACATGGAGTTTGGACCTAGTTGTCCAAAATTAACACTCACTCTCAACTAGGGAGAACTGCATCCATCTATGCCATCCAAACATTGTGCGTCATCCCGCCGTAACTTGCTTTGCTGGCTTCTTTATTTCAGAACAAAATGTGAGTCACAAAGACATCACTCCCGGCTGACAAATTCAGCTTAGAGGTCCTAAACCTCTATAGGACTCAAAGGAGTCACATACCAACCCGAAGGTTGTTTACCTGACCCGAAGTTAGTTGGAGTTCCGAAACCTCACTAGACTTGATCCCAGATCAAGTGGTTGGACACAAGCTATCCTAGACATAGAGAGTACGACAATCTCCGATGCATCCATCAGTCTTTGCTATTGGTCTCTAGCTTTTCCCACCTCATTGGCCAAATGAGAGGTACTTCCCATGAGTCTAGGATTCAATGGGTAGGATGTATATGGGGCACAGATCATGAGAGGTGAACCAACTCAATATCATAACAGTGGGGTAGAAGCACACCAAAAAGGTTCGGCAAGCCTAGCCCTGTGGTTGCTTATAGCTCCAAGAAGCTATCCCTAAAGCCCCCTGGAGATCCCAGAGCTCATTGTCCAACAGGACCCTCAGCATAGGGTCATTCCACGATACCAAGATTCTCACGAAAGGTTAGGAACTTAACCTTCCCCAAGGGCTTTGTGAGAATATCTGCGACCTGCTCATCAGTTCCTATATGATTGAGCCTTACGGTGCCTTGCTGTACCATATCCCGGATAAAGTGGTACATGATATCAATATGCTTGGATCGATCGTGGAACATAGGACTCTCGGACAACCGAATCCCACTCTGGTTATCACAGAGTATCACGGTGGTATCTAGCACATGCCCGCACAACTCATTGAAGAGCTTTCGCAACCAAACTGCTTCAGAACAAGCCATACTCGCTGCAATGTATTCAGCCTCCGCGGTGCTCAAAGCCACTAACTTCTGCTTCCTGCTCATCCATGATATCGAAGCAAAACCAAGTGTGAAGCAACTTCTCGATGTGCACTTACGATCCACCACACTGCCAGCCCAATTGGCATCAGTATATCCATGGAGTGTCACGCTTCCGGCAGTATATCTCAGCCCATGGTTTATCGTGGTCCGAAGATATCTCCCAAACAACTCATTGAAGAGCTTTTGCAACATGGTTTATCGTGCCCCGACCATGCCTGAACAACTCACTGAAGAGCTTTCACAACCAAAATGCTTCACAACAGGCCATACTCGCTGCAATGTATTCGACCTCAGCGGTGCTCAAAGCCACCGATTTCTGCTTCTTGCTTATCCAAGATATCGAAGCAAACCCAAGTGTGAAGCAGCGTCCAGATGTGGTCTTGTGATCCACCACACTGTCAGCCCAATCCGCATCAGTATATCCATGGAGTCTCAAACTCCGGGTCGTGTATCTCAGCCCATGGTTTATCGTGCCCCGAAGATATCTCAATAGATTCTTGGCACCAACCCAATGAATGTGATGAGGACCAACCATGTGTTGACTCAAAGTGTTCACTTCAAAACATACGCCTAGACGGGTGTTCACTAAGAACCTCAGGGGCCCTACGAGTTGACGATACTCGGTAGGATTTGCTAGCACGGGCCCAACAATGTTTCCACTCAACTTATTAAAGTTGAGGTCCATCGGTGTCGCCACGGACTTACAGTTCACCATTCCAAATCTTTCCAATAGCTTCACAATGTATGTTCCTTGAGAGAGGAAAATCTTGTCAGGTCTTTGCCAAACCTCTAGGCCTAGGAAGTAATGCATCAGCCCTAGGTCTTTCATCTCGAACTCAGAAGTGAGCTCCCTCTTACACTGATGAATGAGAGGGTCAACACCTGTCCGGATGAGATCGTCCACATAGAGAACCAAAATGAGAGGCTTTTCTCTATCAACCTTTAAGTAAAGGTTCAGATCAACATTACTACGAGTGAAGCCCAGCTTCATCAAGTAGCTATCTATCTCTCGTACCAAGCCCTGGGGGCTTGCTTCAACCCATAGAGGGCTTTCTTCAACCTGTAAACATGGGTGTCCCGATCCTGGGCTTCGAACCCCAGAGTTTGCTCCACATACACCTCTTCCTTTATTGCACCATGCAGAAATGTGGTCTTCACATCCATTTAATGAAGATTCCATCCTTGCATAGCAGCAAGGGCTATGATAGATCGGATGGTGGTATATCGAGCCACAAGTGCAAATATATCATCATAGTCTATGCCTTCCTTTTGAGAGAAGCGACGGGCAATGAATCTTGCCTTGAACTTTTCAGCACTACCATCAGATCCATGCTTGATCTTATAGAGCCATTTCAAGGTGACAACTGCTTTGTCCTCCGATCTTGGAACCACATCCCAGACATCATTCTTCATAATGGACTCATATTCTTCGTGCATAACATCCTTCTAGGCTTGATGCTTTACGGCTTTTTCAAAAGATCCAGGCTCAGATTGTACAATTGTATTCATGGCTGCTAGATACCCTTGGTATCTATTCGACTTCTTGCATTCACGGAATGTCCCCCCTCGGGCCATATGTCTCTCGGCATCTTCGAGAGTATCCTGAAGCCATGATGGTCTTCTCTTCATTGAAGGAGGTGGATCAATGGGGTCCATCGGTCCTTCAACATCAGGCATCATCTCATCCTTCGGTTCTTCCTGATTCCCAGACCTTACTTCATGATCTTCCTTAGAGCTCGGAAGATTTATTACTTTCCTGAGGGAAGCATCTTCATCTAAGGTAACATCGTGGCAAATCTCCACTTCTCTTTTAGCACAACCCTGACATACACCTTCATGATCATTTTTGAATTCAAGCATCCCTGTCACCATCTTCCTTGCTTCGGGAAGGGCTGTGTAAATGAGGGTGTCCATACCTCCGGTGCCTTAGTTCGGTTTGACGGATAGTATCACATTTCATAGCTCCCAGTGGACTTCCTCCAACCTGATAGTGTGCATCAACTCTAAACCCAATCGTGATAGCTTCCTTGAAACTCTTCTTCCAAATGTGTACCTTCCCATCAACGAATGCCACAGTGAAACCTTTGTCTTCCATGGCCGAAATAGACACAAGGTTCTTCTTCAAATCTGGTACATATAGTACATCTTGCAAACGGATGACTTGACCTTGAGATAAGTGGAGGGTCACAGTCCTTGTCCCTTTCACGGTATATGAGGCATTATCTCCAAGGATAATTTTCAAATTAGTATCCTTCTCAACCAAATTAGAAAGTGCTTCCTTAAACCCAGTGAGGTGCGTTGAGGCACCATTATCAATCAACCACTCATCCATAGTATCGGGCGGAGATGCAACAAAGAGGGCAGATACAAGAATGAATTCATTTTCCTTATCATCAACAACATTAGATTTCGCATACCTGGAATTTCTTGACCTTTTGAAAGGTTGCCCATTTCCATTGCCAGAGGGAGCCTTCCTCTTTCCTTTGAACTTGTTGTTCCTTTGATTGTCATTCCCCCTATTGTTGTTGTTGTCATCATCCCTAGGAGAATCCTTCTTATTAGGGCATTGTCTAGCATAGTGGCCGGTCTTGTTACATGTGTAACATCTTCCTTTCTTTCCTTGGGCCCCTGCTCTTCCATGGTTCCTCAGACCACCATTGTTCTTCTTCTTAACACGAGCGGTGAAGGCGACATTACCTTCATTTTCATATTCCTTCATTCTTGTTTCCTCTTGTACGCATCTCGATAATACTTCGTCAAAGTCAGGTATCACATTGTTATTGAGAATGGTAGTATTGAATACATGCCATTTGGAGGAGAGACCTCTAAGTGCGGTGAGAACCATTTCTCGATTAGCTATTGTCTCCCCAATGGCCAGAAGTTTATTTCTGATTTCGCTCAACTTCAGAAAATAAGATTGAGCAGATTCATCCCTGCCTTTCTTCAGATTCTTCAGTTGGTTCTTAAAGAAAAGGACTTGATTTGCATTCTTCGCCTTGAACATGTTGACCAACTTATCATACATCTCCTTGGATGTGCCCAACTCAGAGATGTAGGCTACCAAACTCTTATGAATTGAATCCCGGATCATCAGCTTTGCTTTGATTTCCCCCTTCTTATATTTTGACTTGGTGGCAGTAGGTGCAGATGATGGAGGTTCTTGGATTTTACCCTGCACATAGTCCATGACATCTTGGTCTTCCAACATTAGATCCAAAGTCATCTTCCAGGCATGGAAGTCTTCCTTCCTAGTCAACTTGTCATCAGCTTTGAAGCCATTATAGTTTGAGGTACCCATGCTCTTCTTCGATGATTGCTACAAACTTGGGCTTTGTCTTCACCTTAGCTCCGATTCCATGTAAATTTTCATAGATGTTCTATGCTTGATGCAACTTTACTTTATACCCAATATCAAACAACAATCACATAAACAAGAAAATAAAATGCTGATAGAATATACCAATAGATCAATAGAAGACAAGCCAAAAATATACTTAACTTGATCAACAAAATACGTGTTGTGGTGCGCTACGACAGTCAATAGGATGCTTCAACCAGCAAAGTCTCTACACGGTTAGCCAACCAGAATGTGTCACACAACCCTCTTGGACAACTCTATAACAGTCAACCCAAAGTCAACAAAAGTCAACGATGTCCAGTCAACGGTCAATGTGAAAACAACATCAGCAAAAGTCAACGCAGCTAGGTCAAAATCAACATCCAGCCTCGATTTCCATGCCAAAAAATGCAGACTGCAAAAATCGGAATTTTGGGAGAGTTTGAGGTCAGTTTGACCATGCATTTACCAAAGTCAATGGTGGTCAAATCTGTGCTGAAAACCCTAGGTCAAAACCATAAAACCCTTTGCTGCAATTTCCCACGTGTGAGAGAAGAAGAGCCTCCAAGATGATGATTGAACCAATCAGATGATGACCTCCAACGTTGACCTATATATATCCATCAGTGAGGGTGTGTGACACATCTTTTGGGGATTCAAGCCTACATTTCAATTCTGGCCGACCTTGCACATAAGTGGAATTAATTCAAAATAAATGTTCTACTCATCAGATCAGGATGATCTTTAGATCGATCTTGCACATCTCCATAAGAGGAATCCAATAAAATTATTGGCATCTTCATCTGAGCATCACAACATGGAGTTTGGACCTAGTTGTCCAAAATTAACAAGGTTTTATTAAAATAATTAATTATTTTTAATGGGAGCCTAAGTCTAAACTTAGGGAATTAAAATAATATAAGTGTATTTACTATTAATAGAACTGGGTGTGAAACTTCTAGAAAAAGATGAAGATCAAGTCAAGTTAATCTTAGCCCTTGATTATGTTTTAATCTGGGCCATTGATTTCTCAACGAGAAGATTATAAGGACTTCAATGGAAATTTGGAAAACACATTGGGGGAGGATCTAGAGATCGATTTCTCAAGTGAGCAACGTAGAACAACCAGAAAGATCATCGATGTGATTCTTGCAATGACGGGCAAAGATAATTTCCAATTGGAGAGATTTTTCCTGCGCCGGGAACACATCGCGCAGAAGGTAGAGAGAGATCCAAAAGAGGCAGCGCAAGGGCTATGTTGGACAATGTAGAGCCACGCAGAGGCAGCACTGAGCCTATGAGGAGATCCACTATTTTGCTGAGGGTCAAATCAGATCTAGTGTCAGGAGCTAGGGTGTGAGACTGAAGGGCCAGATGATCGAGCATCAATCCAGCAGAAAGATCAGCCAAAGGGAGTGACGTAGTCCCCAAGAATTGTGATGCAGAGCTGCGCAGAGGCACCTTGGGGCTTGTCAGTTCAGGGTTAGAGCAGTGCTGGATCTCTAATGTTAGTGTGAGGTATTCCTCACTAATTTTCCACGAGTCATATTCTCTGTTTGATAGCCAGATTTGGGCATCCAGATTGTATTAAAAAATTACTGCTTAATAATACAAATCCTCAATTGCTGCACTGGTTTTCCCGGATTGGGTTTTTCCGGGGAGATTAGTCCAAAAATAACAGTGTCAGTTGTTTGTTTATTTCTCCTTGCTCAGTTCTTGTTTCCACATGTAATTTTTATGTAGTGAAGGTTGTAGTGTGATGAATTCAGTGTTTGCCGTAGAGAAACTGCAGATAAATTGTAAAGTGAAGATTAACAATTAGGTGAATATTTTCCAGTTGCTGCAATGGTATTCTAGTTTTAGGAATTTTCACAAGTAACACAAGGATTCCCAGGCAAAATACCCTCCAAGGAACCTACCAATTTAGACATCACATAAATATATTAAAAAAGATAAGGCTTTGGGTGAAAATGAGATTGCGAGTTGAAGGAACCTATGGCTAATTCTAGAGGGATGAGACAAGTTCTGGAGATTCTTAAATGGATTCCAAACACATGCCACCATTAATAGAAGGATTGCTTTTATAAATTAAGTTTTGACATAAAGACACTCTACAACGTTTAAAATTTATGACAATAATGATAAATAGCCCACGAATGATAATTATCAATAAATTTACAAAGGCTATTAGAGAGGTAAAAAAGAGCAAGGTTGAAACATTGTTTAAATGGATGAAAATGTACACAATAGGTAGGAAACCCTAGATGTCGACCCATAAATTATGGCTGAAAATTGCATAAAATGATAATTTCACTTTTTCAATTTAGTAGATGCCAACCCTAGCTCTATGAAAATAACATATAATGTAACTTAAGCTATTAAATGTATATTTTATCAAACCCTAACCCTAGTTCACCATGAAAGAAGAAAAAAAGTTAATTTTTCGTGTGATTGACACATATAGATTAGTGTCATTCATCAATTGGGTATATGGAATCAAAATGGGGAGGTCAAAGGTGGAAGACCTTGGATGGAGAGGGAATGAGAAGATAACTTCTCAATCTAACCCTAGCGACTTTCACGTTAGAAGAGATTTAAGGTCAAGGAATGCAACTTTAGATTCCTTAATGGATACTTGGTGACAAATCATGCAGATGGAGATGATAGAGTTCATAAAAGATACAACATGTTATGAAGACTGTGAAAATTCGACTGCTTGGAATCCTACTGCAGCAATTGATTAGATTTCTTCTATTTGTTAATTGACTGAACAAATTATTTACTATTTGCTACGGTAAATATCGAAATCAATACGCTGCAGCCTTCACAAAATAAATACAACGTAGGAAAGATATATGTACACACACAAATAACAACGTTATTTTTGGACCAAGTCCCCAAAAAAACCCAATGTGGGAAAATTGATGCAGCAACTGAGGATTTGTATATTATGCAGTAGTAAATCTGAGTACAAGTTTATGGTTGCTCAAATCTAGCAAACTATACAGAGAAAATATGACAAAAAGTTAGTCAGAAAAGTCTCACTCTGGCATTGGTGATCCAACACTGATCTGGGCTCAGGATGAGCTACTCTGCACTACCTCTACGCAGTCACTGCGTCAACCTACACAATATTGCGTCCCATGACTCGAAACTGTGTCATCTTCGCTATCTGATCAACTATTGTCTGGAAACTTGATCCTCCTCGCCTCTGGGCTCCCACTCCGACTTGTGGCACTGAATCGAATCCTAGCAAAAACAAAATCTCCTCCTGAAGCTCTGCGCTGCCTCTGCGTGGGCTCTAAGCTGCCTCTTTTCTTTGCAGTCACTGGATCTGGAAAAGCTTCCTTCGACCTTACTATCCATGTCCCTCTTTCACTGCAACAAGCTCACTGGCTCTCTCTTCGGCGATTCAATGCTACTACTCAGGAAATCGATCTGCCAGTGAATTCTATCTCTGCAAGTGTGTTCTCCAAGTGCTAAGATTAATTAATGATCTTC
The DNA here is from genome assembly GCA_034641835.2 of Pinus albicaulis. NCBI lineage: Eukaryota > Viridiplantae > Streptophyta > Pinopsida > Pinales > Pinaceae > Pinus > Pinus albicaulis. Next base: position 507,290,277 of record CM076569.1, read on the forward strand.
GTTAATAAATTTAATGATGGCTAAGATTAATTAAGACTCGATCCATGCCTTTTTATAGAAGATTCGCACCTGACTTAATTAATACCTTTTAATTAATCATATTTCCTAAGTTTAGACTTAGGAAATATTAAAAACTGATTAATTATTTTAACTAAGCCATCTCTAGATGGAATTTACACAAACGATTTCTGGGTTTGGAGAATACATGTGTCGTAGCCTCTCTGCAAATTCTCAAGGCTAGAGCACATTCGATGCTACAAAAATCAACACTCCCTCTGAGCGAGGAATGTGGTCTAGTACTACTGCCCTCCTGATAGCAATACTATAATTCTACACCATCTCTTGCTGCGCTGCTGATGTCTGGCTATTGCTGCCCACCAACTACTGTGCAACTCTGATTATGTGCTGCATCCGTGCTGTTCTTGACCCTGCTGAACTGCTGCCAACTACTGCATATGCATTGCAACTCTGTTGCTGCTGCTACTGCAACATCAACAACTCCCTCTCATTTGCTGCTACTGCAACTGCAACATCTGCAACTTTGAACTATCCATCATACAGAACCAACTGTGTTCAGTCTGATGCATCTGTCACCCGAGTCTTGACTGCTACTAGTTTCTACGCTGTCACTGAAGTCTCTGCGTTGCTGCTGACTCTGCACTGTGCTCACTGCACTGCTGCCAACGCTGCTCTGCGCTGCTCAGTCCTGACTGCTACTAGCTATTACATCTGTCACTCTAGTATCTGATTGAACCAACTTCCACTTGTCCATCCTGCTACTGCTGCTATCAGCCCCCATAGCAAGGTATTGATCCAAGAGGTGGACTGCTCAAGGATCTTGCCCAAATGTAGCTCCCTATGGCTACAAAACCAAATCACCCCACCTCACCCATGGAGGCATATCAGTGATCATGGCAAACTCTTCCTACAATCTGGAGGACACCTATCTATCTCAGCGGATGTAACCTGTTGATCCTGCTTCTCTTTGTCCCTTTTCCTGAGAGGACACTGGGTGTTGTAGTGACCAAGTTTATCACATCGGAAGCATTTGACCTTGGATACGTCCTTCTTCCTTCTGCGTTGATCTTGCTGCCCCTTTGATGCAAGGGCTACATTCTCCTCCTCTACTTCCTTCGTCCCACTTTTGTTGCTGCCACTGATGGTGCTCTTCACCAAGTCTTGCCTCATCTCCTCCTGCTACAGATTTGCCCACATTCTGTCCCAATTTGGCAAGTTTTCTCTGCCCAAGATACTTTGGACGAATACTTGCCATCGCTGAGAAATGTTGTTCAAAGCAAATCGTACAAACTCTGTATGTTGGGGCATAGACTTGACTGCAGACTGTGAAAATTTAGTACACCTCTCGAATCCTATTGCAGTAACTGGAAGATATTCACCTAATTGTTAATTTTTAACTTAACAATCTATTTGCAATTTACTAGGGCAAACACTGCATACATCACATCACAAACTACACAAATAAACTGTGGAATCAAAACTGAAAAAGAATATTTCACACACATTTGACACAATTATTTTTGGACCAATATCCCCGAAAAAACCCAATGTGGGAAAACCGGTGCGACAGCTAAGGGTTTATATATTATGCAGTAAATATTTCTAAGTACAAGTCTATGATTGACACATCCGTCAAATCATGTAAAGAAACTGACAGAAAAGATCTTGTGATAAAAACCTCACTCCTCCACAGGAACTCGACATTGATCAACACCAAAACTGGACTGCCCTGTGCTGCCTCTGTGTAGTCACTATGTCACTTTGCACAGTCTTCACATCACAACAACAACTGCCCTCTATTTCTACAATGGTCTTTCTGCTGGCTAGAAATTGAGGCCTTCTGGCCTCCGAGAAATCTCGCTGGGATCTAGCACTAGCCCAACGTTGTCTCCTTAGCAAAATTACAAGTTCCCTTTAGGCTCTGCGCAGTTACTGCGTAAGCACTGCGTCATTGGCTCTATGCTGCCTCTGTGGCTCTCTCTGCCTCTGCTGCTATGCACTCTCCGGCTCAAGAATGCTTCCAACCGGAATCACTGCCCCTCTCTGCAAAAGATCTCTCGATTGAAGTTTCTCCCTGAGCACTGCTCTTTAAAGAAATCGATCTGTTGATCTTTAATCCGCCAAATGTGTTTTCCAAATGACCCTTCAAGCCATTCTTATAGTCTTTTCGTTGAAACTTCAACGACCCAGATTAGATCTTGTTAATTTTGGGCAACTAGGTCCAAACTCCATGTTGTGATGCTTAGTTGACGATGCCAATATTTTTATTGGATTCCTCTTTCAGAGAGGTGCAAGATCGATCTAAAGATCATCTTGATCGGATGAGCATAACATTTATTTTGAATTAATTCCACTTATGTGCAAGGTCGGCCATAATTTTAATGTAGGCTTGGAGCCCCAACAGATGAGTCACACACCCTCACAGATGGATATATATTGGTTAACTTTGGAGGTCATCTTCACCATCACTCATCACACATTTCTCTCTTGTATCTGATTGGTTCGATCTCACATTTGGAGGCTTCTCTTCTCTCACATGTGGGAAAACAACAGCTAGGGTTTTTTGATCTGATTTAGGGTTTCAGCGTAGCTTTGCCCAGTGTTGACTTTGGGCAACGCTTGGTCAACTTGACCTCAAACTCTCCCAAAACTTCGATCTTCGCATTCTGCATTTTTTGGCACAAAAATTGAGGCTGGACGTTGACCTTTGACCTTGTTGCGTTGACTTTCTGTCGCTGTTGTTCTGTGTTGACTGTTGACTGGACAACGTTGACTTTTGTTGAGTTTGGGTTGACTATTGTAGAGATGTCTTGAGGGTTGTGTGACACTTCTGTTTGGCTGACCATGAGGAAACTTTGCTGGTTGAAGCATCCTGTTGACCGCCGTAATGCACCACGACACATATATTTTGCTGATCAAGTTAAGTGTATTTTTGGCTTGTCTTTCGTCGATCTATTGGTATGTTCTATCTGCATTTTACTTTCATGTTTATGTGATTGCTATTTGATATCGGATTTAAAGTAAAGTTGCATCAAGCATAAAACATCTACGAAAATTTACAGATCTCTAATCAATGGCTAAAATTAACTTTTGACTTGATCCACTTTTTCTAGAGCATTCACACCCATATTCTATTATTTCACTTTAATTATTTTGTTTTCCTAAGTTTAGACTTAGGGTCTCTTTAAAAATAATTAATAATATTAATATAATACAATCCGGGTGGAATTTCACCAAACGATTTCTGGGTTATCGGGAATACATGTGTGTAAGCCTCTTTGCAAATTTTGAGACTTAGAGCACATCTGATGCTACCCCAAAATCAACACTCCCTTTTAGCGAGGACTGTGCTCTAGCAATACACCCTCTGAGTAATGCTCTGACCTTGTGTAATATCCCCAAATGGGATATTTTACCAATTTTGCGAAAATTTCACTAACCCAATATTTTACCATAAAATTACTGAATTAATTAACAAAAGATTGCCATGTAAAATAAAAAAAATAGAGTACTACAATCCATTATGCATTAAATAGGAAGAAACTCAACTTTTTATTATAAATGCTAAACTGGGGTTACATGTATATCTGACCCAAAAGAGCTGAGATGGAAAAATGGCCACCAATATAAACTGTTGCACTGCGTTGGCCTCCAAAACTGAAAAACTGTACTCTCCCTCCACCAACAGCTGCCACTGAATCACTGAAAACAATGAACCACCAATTGAGGATCTGAATGATCTTCACTCCAATATCCCTGAAGCTCGGTGAGACTCCTGAATGAAGTCTCCTCAAGAGAGTTGGGTTTATTGCTTGCTACCTACACCTACCTACAAGTTATTGAGAAAAACCTTTAACCCCATAAGGTGTGGTCGTGGCAAGGAACTTAGAGAAGGAGTTGTCACACTAATCCCGACTCTCTCCGTTTAAGCTATCTCCTAGGTTAGCTATGGGGGGTGGTCCCTAAAGAAAAACTAAGTTAAAGATGTGAGTTTTCTAGGAGAGTTGTTAGAGTTAAATAGATTACTTCTTAAGATTTATAAGCGAAACAAGTGATATGAGCAATAACCATCAAATCATAAGATAAGCATGAAACATATGAAAGACTAGTGCCTTCATAGTATTGCTCTTAAAATGAAATTGTATTTGCTTAAATGAGGTGAAATGCTTTCAAATAGAATGCAAAAGTAACCTGAAAAGTGAAACAAGAAATTGTTCGCACAAGATATTATAAATGCAAGATACAAGAATGCTCTTAAGATAAATAATTTGGTGAATCAAAACATGTGAAGATATCTTGCCAAAATGAAACAATTAGTGTTCTACTTTGGAGAATGTAAATGAGATGATAGAAAAACTCAAATGTTAGACCAAGATAACAACATGCAATTAAATTTGCAACACCAAATAAGGGTACTTGCCAATGAAATAAGATATATCAATTATCCATAAACATAATTACCATTAAAATGACAATACGCAATGAAGTTACAAAAGTAAACAAATTTCCAAGTACCATAGAATTAAATTTGTTACAAAATTTAAGAAGTTAAAATGTTTGCATCCAAAGTGCTTCTTGAGATAAGATTTGCATGTGAAACTTTAAACCATCAAGAATGCAAAAAATTTGAGAAATTTACAAGTAAATGTGATGAGATGGTGCTCTTGGTTTATTTTATTAGTTAGCTCTAATGCAAGATTACAATTGAACTCTAACCCTTAGACCTCACCCTCGCCCAAAGGTTTGGATCTCACAGTGAGGAGTCCATAGAGGTAGAGGGTCCCTAAAATGTCTATTCAACCAACTTAAGTTGGAGGTAAATTTTAGTGATGCTTGGGGCATGTAAGATCTAAAAGTAAATTAACATGAAAATGAAAATTCAATTTCAACTTGAAATATATTTGCTTGTCATGAAATAAAATGTAGTTTTACTTGATATATCAAACTTAAGATTGTAGAGTGTGCTCAATGGTGAAGCATAAGAAAATTTGAAATATGATTTCGAGTTAAATAAACTCAAGTAAAGATGTTGACATTTAAAAAAATCTGAATTTGCTATGAAGGTAAATGCTCTTAAAACTTGTAGCAAATCAAAGTGAATAGCTAGTGAAATGAATGAAATGCACGGTTGTGTTAATTAACCAATTAAATGAGATGCATGCAATTTAAAGAGATCAACAAATCACGCCACAAGTCCTCTCCAAAAATGGAGAGATTGGGATGCCAATGGGTAAAACCCACACTCCCAAAATCAGAAATTTTATTGAATGAAGCCTCCTACAAGCTCAAGGAAAATCTTTACAAATGAAACTTGAGGTTTCGACTTATCCTTGATGAGAAATTTCTGAAATATAAAGACTGAATAGAAATCAGATTTTTACAAGTGAAGAAGAGAGGCTAAGCCTCCTCAATGCGCACAACCAAGAGAGAAAGAAGAAGCCACAAAAGGAATTCGACCTTTCTCAAACAAGCTCCTTAACTGCCCACAACCAAAGGGAAAAGAGAGAGTTCTCTTTGTTTGACATTAGAGCTCAAAGGTCCTGCAACAATTTGTTAGTAGTTTCTTGAAGGTGAATCCCACAAGTTGCTACAAGAAAACAACTTAGAAAAAGAAGGCTATAAAAAACCAACCAAGTGTTAGACAAAGAAAATCACAAAATATTGCACAATAATCTACAATGGGCTAAGCCAAAGAGGATGAGTAAACTCTCCTCTTTGTCTAGCCATGCTTAAGCTTTTTAAATAACAAAATATGATCCAATGACGCACACTGAAAAGTAAAATATTTTTAAATGATTGCATGCATACAAACTATGTCCAAACAAATCCCTGCGAGACACTTTTTTGTAAGATAAACAATGAAAATCCAAATAACAAATGAGACTTTTTTTGAAGGTGCTTCAAGAGTGGGTTGGTTTCCCAAAGACTTTCTCTCTCGCTTGATCCAAAAAGAATTCTTCTACAATACTCAAGTCACACATTAATCCATGTAGATTTAGATAAGCAAACAATGAATTGAAACTTCTAGAAATTCATTTGAAAATAAACTAAAACTTTCAACCTCTAGAGTCTACTTTCAAATCAAATGCTAATACAAGATAGCTGTGCATTAGCAAATTCAAGGGAATACATGGAAAATGAAATAATTCAAAGCATAGAAAAGATTATACCAGTAGCTCCCAACGCACCATGCTCCAAAGGAAGAACACCCATGAATGGACCCCCAAATTATTTTTAATGATATTCTTGAAAAGTGTACAAAGTAGCAGCGCTTCCGCAAACATAATAGCTTGTATTCAATATACAATATGAGAGCCCATGGCTTCATTATATGGAAAGTTGGGAGCAAATCCCAATGCAAGTGGTAAGAGGGAGGAGATCATAAGGCAAATTCGAATTTGATAAGTGGAGCTCTATTGCCAAGTGTAAAAATCGGATTCTGGCAAGTGGACATCATTTTCTTCTTCCCTTATGTGCCAAATTCGAATTTTATGATGGAATGACAAGTGTATATGGGTGGTAACTGATGTGAGGACAATTTCCCACGAAAATCTTCACCAAATGTTCTCCCAAATCCTCCCAAATGTGCATTAACTTCACAAATTCGAATTTCCAAGTAAACAACTCTCATTTAATGCCAAAAATTTGAGTTCATTTGAGCACATGTCATTTCCTTGATTTTAGAGTCCACATGACCTTGCGACTTCACTTTAACTCCTCCATAATTTTCCACTTCATTTCCACCTCATTTAGCATGCGTGGATATTTATTTTTCTCTATTGATTTAATTTATGGCTTCATTAATTGCCAGATTTCCCACTAAATTTAAGAAAAGTGAATTTGGAGGGTTCAAAATACATTTTTAACCCCTCAAAGTGTGTCATAGTAGAAAGTTGAGAGAGAGAGGTGTAATTTTGATTAGTCATACCCCATACAACTTCTCTAGGCAACACTTATTACAATTCAATTATAATTTTTATTGCAATTTTCGACTTGCGGGAAATCTAAAAAATTAAAAAATCACTACTTAGACCTAACCAAATTCCACGATTTTTTTTGTGTGATCTAGTATGGTAATATACATTGACTCTAGACAGTAGGACTCACCCAAGGCTTCACCATCAAGTCGTTCTCTGGCTTTGTGGTAAAATTGTGGGAAAAAACTCAATTAATTATTAAGTCCTGATAGGAAGATGATAATTAACCAAGTGAAAAAAACCTCCCAGAGCAATACTCACTTGTTGGCAAGGTCCCAAGTTACCTAGGCCTGTTACAGACTCAATACTGACTCAAATTCATCATTACTAGCATCACTTATTACAATTCCCCGTAGGGCATGGAATCTGGTTACAAAAGAAAATGATAAGAAGTAGAAGTAGAGTTTAAAAACTCTGTTGAACTGATGATATCTAATGGTACAAGTGTCTTTTGGTTCATCCTTGGGTATGGAGTCTTCATATAATCATCAGGTGCCACTCCAGTGGTCAACACTCGATAATACATCCAAGTGTTTTCGTCGTGGGGCTACCAATGGAGAAGAGAACTGGGTTCTCAACCTCACATACAAGGAAATATATCAAATCCAAGATGTTCCTCAATGGCCTCCTCCTCTTCTTTTATAGATCTCATGGACCCCTATAGAGCCTTCTATTTTATTATTATTTTAATCATGAAGCACTTTTCCATCTAATTTTCCAATTAGAATATTCCTTTTTAATGCTGGAAAGAGTAAATCGGCTAGCATGTCTTCTCAGGTCACTGAAACTCGTGTCCAACCATTCCATCATGTAGGTATTCCAGTTCCGGTTCCAATGATCTATTACAATAAGGTGTTCTATTACATATTCCTCCTGAAGTGCCACCTTGAGCGTAATTGATTGAGTTAAGCCCAAAAATAACTCAGTTTTCTGAAAGTTGTCAGAATGCACCGAAATGAAAGAAAAGTTGTCTGTTTGATGGAATATATCAAGCGAATGCCACCGACCCTCATAAAAACTCCTCAAAACTCCTCCAAAAATCCCCTAGGCCCACAGATGACCCCAACCTGTACCCGTGACCTATCTGCTCCCAACTCTGGAAGTCCATCCTAACCCTGTCATAAGGAACACCCAAAAAAGGAATATTACACCTTGTAGCGTCTCCCTCTGCACTGTTGATGTCTGAGACTGCTGCCCATCAATTCTGTGCAAACATTGCATCTGTATTGCTGCTGACACTGCCACTGTCAACATAGCATCTGTATTGCATCTCCCTCTGAATTTTGCATCTGTCCTGCTACTGACTCTTCCACTGCCAACTGCTACTGCACTGCAACATAGTTGGTTTCTGCAATTGAAAAACATCCAAAATTGGACAAGTATGATGCATCTCGGTGATGAAGATTTGACTGTTGCTAGCCTCTGCGTTGTCCCTTTGAAGCTGCTGCATTGCTACTGGCTTTTGCACTGTGCCTTCCTGCACTGCTGCCAACTCTGCTCTGCACTGCTCAAACTTTGGTGCTGCTAACTACTGCACTGTCACTTCTGCACTCCTTTGCACCAACTGGCAGCTGTCCATCCTGCTACATCTTATTTAGGCCTCCGTAGCAAGGTGATGATCCGAGAGGTGGACTCCTCAAGGATCCTTCGCAATCTTGTAGATATCTGGGTCTACAACTCTAAATCACCCTACCTCCCTCCTGGAGGTGTATGGGCAATCATAGAAAATTCCTCCTCTATCTTCACTGCTCCGACCTGAGGATCATGCTTCTCATCCTTGTCCTTCTTCCTGAGAGGAAACTGTGTGGCATAATGCCCCATCTTGCCACACTGGAAGCACTTGATCTTTGAAAGATCCTTCTTCCTCTTGCGCTGCTCTTCCTACTCCTTTGATGCAAGGGCTTTGGAAATTTCTGAATCTTTACACTTTATGCAGAAATTATTTACTGTTAATCTAGTTATGCTCTTCCTACATAACAAGTTATTAACTGAATAAATTCAATTTAAAATTGAAGCAAAACACATAACAGATCTCCACCAATCCAGATCTAGAACAGGTTCATGCACACATAGACAAATTGACATAGTTATTTATGGACAAATAGTCCCCGGAAAAACCCAGTGCGGGAAAACCAGTGTCTGGCTGCTGTAGGGTTTTATTATTAAGAATTTTCTGAATACAACAAGCCTGGGTTCTAGATCTGGAAAACCCAACAGAGAAATATTAGATCTACAGCTCACTGGCTGATCTAGGGACAAAATAATGACTGATCCACACCCTCAAACGGGATTTACAGAACTTAGCCAAGATTAGGGGCTAGAAACCCCAGCGCTGCCCCTGAAAGCCTCTGCGTCAGCCTTTGAAGCCCCTCTGACCTTTAGCATTGCTCCGTAAAGGTCTGCGTTACCCCATATTGGGTGACGCAGGCCCTACGCTGCCCCTTAGGGTCTCTACGTACCCTTGAGGGTTTCCTCTGAAAAATCACGTTGTCCTTGGAGGGACTGCACTGTCCTTGCTGCTGCAGCTTCCCTGCTTCTCTGCGCTATCCTTTGAGCTGATCTCTGCCTCTTGTGTATTCTAGACCACGGGATCAGATCATCCCCTTGGTCTAAATTCCCCTCTCTGTAGCTGAAACACTTCTGAGTATTCTTAGTAAACCCTACCCTAGAATCTCAGCTTAGCATCAATGCTCTGCCTCTATGTGTCGCTTACAAATGACCCCAAGCCTTTCCTTTGTACTTTTCTCGTTGGGAAACCAAAGACCATGATCAGATCTTGAATCAATGGCTAAGATTAAAAGAAAGTTTGTTCCGTGTGACTTAAGACAATTTCATCACATGTTTAATTAAATTCACTTTAATTCTTTAAGTTCCCTAAGTTTTAACTTAGGAAATACATTAAAATAATTAATTAATTTAATATCTCCTAAATCAGATGAAATTTCCCAAATCAATTTCTGGGTCTTGTAGATCAAGTGTACTCTAGTCCCTCCACGAAATTTGGGAGCTAGAGCACAACTGATGCTACCCCAAATACACAAAATCTTAACACTCCCTCTTAGCATCAAGGGTGTGCTCTAGCAATACATCACACTATGCATTACAAGAATTTGAGTACTGGTTCTGTGCTGCTGAAGCTTGGTCTGCTGCCACTCAACTCTGCATTGCTGCTGCCATTCTGTACTGCTGCCCATGACTCTACCACTTCCACTGCAACCTCTGTACTGTAGCTCCCTCTCAATATGCTGCATCTATGCTGCTCATAGCACTGCCACTGCCGATCTGCTGCACTGCAACTTCAGTTGTTGAGAGAAACAACTGAATCTCCTGCTCAATCTTTGACAGACAAGTCAGATCGGCTGCATCCTCATCATTGAAGCGCCATAAGCTCCAGATCTGTGCTGGCATCTGAAGAATAATGCATAGCTACAACTCTACATTGCGTAAGCAGACTCCCTCTGCACTACTGAAGTCACATCAACCCTTTGTTTTGAAATCTCTCACACTGCTGCTGCACTGCGCTTTCCCTCTGAAGCCTTCTGTGCTACTGCAGCTCTGCACTACTTAAGCAGCTCTGCTTTGCGCTATTGAAGTCACATCAGCCTTTGTGTTGCTGTTGCTGCCTTGCTCCTTCTAGTCTTCAGATCTACCTTTGCTTCTGCTTCATCTGTGATCCATGCACCCATTGCTCCACTTGTCCCGCTAATGTCTTAAGGTTGCCATAGCTCGCTTGTGATCCAAGAGATGAGCTGCTCAAGGATCCCGCCTTTCTTCTTTGTAGCTCCTATACATATCCATGTCACCCCACTTTCGTGGTTCATGAGCACTCATGGTTGCATCATGTTCTGAACCATCATCTGCCATAGCTGCTTTAGAAGAAGATGCTTCCTTGTCCTTTTTCTTCTAAGGACAATTGTTGTTAAAATGTCCCATTTCACCACACTGGAAGCACTTGGTCTTTGAGAGATCCTTCTTCTTCTTTGGTTGCTTCTTCGATGCCAAGGCTGCATCTTCCTCATCTTCCTTCTTCACTTTGCTCGATCTAGAGCTATACTGCTTCTTGGTGAATCTGCGGAGTTCTTCTTGACGCAGAACTGACCATAAGTTGTCTCAATCTGGGAGGTCTGCTCAGCCCAAGATACTTTGGACAAAGGTTTCCCACTCAACCATGACTGCATTGAGGACATTCCTAACCATCACATCGTCTTCCACCTTAGCACCAGTTGCAGTCAACTGATCTCAAATTGACTACAGTGTGAAGAGGAAATGCTCCATGTCTTCTCCCTTGGTCATCGTGAATGGCCTCATCTGTGTCTCCAACAACTTCTTTCTTTGGATAGATTTTTCCTCATATAGGGAGATCAAGGCCTTCCACATCTCGTTAGCTGTCTTCTTCTCAGCTAAGTGTGGTACAATATGGTCCTTGATTCCATCCATAATCAGCCGCTTGGCATGCCCAGCAGCCTCCTTATGCTCCCAAAGGAGATTCGGATTTGTCGGTGTAGCTAGAGTTCGCTCTGCATGGTCTCTAAGATTGTATGCCTCAAGGACTATCAGGATCCTTGCCTTCCAAACTGAAAATTTTGAGAGGCCCTCCAACCTATCTTGATCACGCAGTCCATGAAGAGCTATCTGCTCAGAATTTGTCGAAACTTCCTCTTCTCTTTGCTAGAGAAATGGATCTAAGGCCCTTGGTAAAACAGGCACCTTCTGCTCCCTCTGACAACTGATTCCTTCCTTGGAAATCTACCAAATCAACTATGATTCAACTCTTCTTTTGATCCTCTGATCAAACTGCAAGTTTTCTTTGGCTAGAAACTCTCTGAGAAACTGATCTCCTCCCGCTCTTTGTCACTTATGCTAAGGCTAAAAATATGAAACCTTTAGAAATTTAACCCCACCAGCGCCTTTTGAATTTCTGCAACTTTTCTTCAGTCTTTTCTGGATTTGACAGATTCAGATCTGAATCACACTGGTTGGCTTCAGACCAATCCAACACTGTTTCTGAGCTGCCTCTGCTTAGTAATTGCATGGGCTACTAGGAGACAGTGTTAGACAATGTCACCCTTCCCTCTGCGTGAATATGCCTCTGAAAAATGCACTGTCCCTTTAGATCTGCATTTCTACTGCTTTTCCAGCTGCTTCCTGCAGCGAGAACCTTCAGATTCTTGCTGGTGACCCTCCTAGATCTGCAATTGCTCTGATACCATCTGGAAATTTCTAAATGTTTACACTTTATGCAAAAATTATTTACAGTTAATCTGGTTATGCTCCTCCTCCTTAAACAAGTTATTAACTGAATAAATTCAAGTTAAAATCGAAGCAAAACACATAACAGATCTCCACCAATCCAGATCTAGGAGAGGTTCATGCACATATTGACAAAGTGACACAGTTATTTCTGGACAAATAGTCCTCGAAAAACCCAATGCAAGAAAACCGATCTCTAGCTGCTGGAGGGTTTTATTATTAAGAATTTCTGAACACAACAAGCTTGGGTTCTAGATCTGGAAAACCCAACAGAGAAATATTAGATCTACAGCTCACTGGCTAATCTAGGGCCATAATAATGACTAATCCACACCCTCAAATGGGATTTACAGAACTCAGCCAAGATTAGGGCCTAGAAACCCCAGTGTTGCTGTTGAAAGCCTTTACGTCAACGTCTGAAGCCCCTCTGACTCTCAACACTGCTCCGGAAAGGTCTGCGTTACCCCAGAATGGGTGACGCAGGCCCTACGCTGCCCCTTAGGGTCTCTGCGTAACCCTTGAGGGTTTCGTGCTGAAAAATCATGTTGTCCCTGGAGGGACTGTGTTGTCCTTGCTGCTGTAGCTTCCCTGCTTCTTTGTGCTGCCCTTTGAGCTGATCTCTGCCTCTTGTGTATTCTAGACCCTGGGATCATATCATCCCCTTGGCCTAAATTCCCCTCTCTGCAGCTGAAACACTTTTGAGTATTCTTAGCAAAACCTGCCCTAGAATCTCAACTTAGCTTCAATTCTTAGCCTTTGTGTGTTGTTTACAAATGACCCTAAGCCTTTCCTTTATACTTTTCTCGTTGGGAAACCAACGACCATGATTAGATCTTGAATCAATGGCTAATATTAAAAGAAAGCTTGATCCGTGTGACTTAAGACAATTTCATCACATGTTTAATTAAATTCACTTTAATTATTTAAGTTTCCTAAGTTTTAACTTAAGAAATACATTAAAATAATTAATTAATTTAATATCTCCTAAATCAGATGAAATTTCCCAAATCAATTTCTGGGTCTTGTAGATCAAGTGTACTCTAGTCCCTCCACAAAATTTGGGAGCTAAAGCACAATTGATGCTACCCCAAATACACAAAATCTCAAGAAGGGCTGCATTCTCCTCCTCCTTGATCTTCGAACCACTGGTAGCTCTACCCTTAAGTTGACACTTGAGTAAGTCCCTCCTCATCTCTTCCTGCTGAAGAGCTGCCCACATCAACTCTCAGTCTGGAAAATTCTCTCTGCCTAGGATGCTTTGGACAAAGACTTGATAGTCATCAAACACTGAATTGAGGGCTAATCTGACCATCTCTTTGGCCTTTGGAGCTGATCCCACAACTACCAGCTGATCTCGGTTTTCCTGACATCTAGACAAGAATGGATCAAAGCACTCTCCCTTCTGCATCCCGGTGGTTCGCATTTTCTCCTCCATAAACATCTTCCGTTGCTCGAAAGATCCCTTATATAGCGTAGCCAATGCTTCCCACATCTCCTTGGCTGTCCCTTGCCGGAAATGTGAGACACACTGTGATCCTTCACTCCATTGGGGATCAGTCTTTTGGCCTTTGCCATATTCTTCTTGAAGGCCCTTAATGGTGCTGCATCCACTGGTTCAGCCTTTGCACTATCGATAAAGTGCTTGAGGTCATGCTCATCTTGAAGGAAGGAAATCCTTGCCTTCAAGATTACATAGTTGGAGGCTACCTCCAACCGATCCTGGTCACACAATCCACTAGTGGCCATCTCACCCAACTATTGTCAATATGCTACCTCTCACCCTCTGCGCAACTGACTTTACGTACTCCCTGTTAGAGTAAGCCACAAAATCTGTTGCTACTGCACGAGAAATCTGAGTTTCTTCGGAAATAAATTCTCTGAGGTCAGAAATCCCCAAAACTATGTTCAACTACTCTTGATGATGCTTCTGCACCAGCAATCACTGCTGCGTAGTCAACTGTGCCGCTCCAGCTACTGATCTGCGTAGATCTGCTACGCTACTCCCTCTCCCTCAGACAAACTGCAATCTACAAAAATCCTACCTCTTTGTCAGCTCACTCAGAGAGAGGTTTTCCTTGCTGATCTAGCCCTTCTGGCTTAGGCTGCGCACTTCACTGGGAAATCGATTTGCTGCTTGCGCAACACTTTGATCCCCAACTTTTGCTTCAACCAATGTTGCAGGAAACGTCCCCCCCCCCCCCCGGCTCCAACCCCCGAAACACATCCCGTACAAAATCGTACGGGATATGTACAAGGAAACACGTTTCGCAAAAAAAATTGCGTTTCCTGGAAAGTCGGATCCGCGGATCATACGGCGGATCGTCGTATGGAAGCACTGCGATTCCTGTACGGATCCGTATGGTTCGCGAGCGATTCCAAACAATGTCGTACGGATCCGACTTGTGCACTAAAAAAAGCGTTTTTTTTTTTTAATTTTTAATTTTTTTTTTTAATTTTTGGCTTTATCTCGGTTAGTTAGTGAGTTAGTCTTGGGTTAGAGATATGATGAAAAGGTTAGAAGCTCTATTTCACCTATTATTTGCTCACTTGTGTTTTTGGAGAGCTTGGAGAAGAGAGGAGAAGAGAGCTTGGAGAAGAGAAGAGAAAGAGAGGAGAAGAGAGCTTGGAGAAGAGAGAGTTGAGGAGAGCTTGGAGGAGTGAAGGAGAATGAGCTTGGAGGAGTAAAGAAGGGCTTCCATCTACAAGAGCTAAAGAGGTAAGTGAAAACCCCAAACTCTCTCATTTTTTTTGTCATTGTTTTTTGTATTTTCTCTCCTACCTCTCCTACACTTTCCCATTCTTTCTTCTTAAACATTTATTTGCAGGTTGTCCACCTTCTATATCCATACTCAAATATGATGTTTCTTTGGGTTCTATGTATCATTCCACTCTTGGTTTTGATGATGGTAAGGGGGAGTAGAAATAAAAGAGAAGAACATGAAGAAGAAGAGGAAAGTGGTCACCATATGAGTGACCCAAATGTATGATGAGGAGGAAGGCTTTGAAGAGGAAGGGGATGTTGAAAACATTGAATCACAAGATGGGAAAGCTGCATTGACACCCTTGTGGAACTATGTGTAAATTTTTGTAGATGTTCTATGCTTGGAGCAACTTTACTTTTCTTACAGCAATCACACAAATAGTTAAGTAAAATGCAGATAGAACATATAAGTGGATCTTATAGAAGACAAACCGTAAACAGAAATTTTGGTGGTGCGTTACGGCGGTCACCAGGATGCTTCAACCAAGAAAAGTCTCCTTGGTCACTCAACCTAATGTGTCACAACAAATTCTAATTAGCAAACGAGTCAACCCAAGTCAACTCCAAAAAAGTCAACGCTGCCCGTAAAAGTCAATGCAAGTGCCAAGCTGTGTCAACGCAGCTAAAGAGATTGGTCAACATTTTGACCTCGATTTCTCAGCAACAAGAGCGTTTCAAAATCGAACTTCTCACCAAATTTCAGCCCATTCCTGACCATGCATCGACTAAAGTCACTGTCAAATCTTCTGAAAACCCCAACTCGCAGAAATTGCCCTTCAAATACCAGAGTTGCATTTGTCCTTCTTCCTTCACACGTGTGGCCGAATCCGTCCTCCAAGTAGCTCGTACTAAATCGATGAGAGAAGAAGATGTGCGTTGGAGTTGTTGAAATGCTCTCCAACTTGCCTCAGATATATCCATCATTGGGGCGTGTGACACATCTCGCCGGGGGTGTGAAACCTTAAGGCCGACTCCGCACATATAATTTATTATGAATAATAAATTAAAATAAATTTCGCTTCATCGGATTAAGACATATTATATATGGATTTTACACCCTCCGAAAGAGAATCCAACAAAAATATTAGCCTCTAATTCCGAGCATCATAACATGGAGTTTGGACCTAGTTGTCCAAATTTAACACTCCCTCCTCAACTATGCGTAACTCCATCCATCGTTGCAATCAAACATCGTGCGTCATCCTCGCAGGGCTTCGTAACTTGCTTTGTTGGCCTCTTTATTTTAGAAATGTATAATGGGCCACAAAGACATCATCCCCCGACCGACATAGACCACCCGCAGGTTCAAAACCTCTATCAAACTCATATAAAGAGAGCCAACCAACCCAAAAGTTGGTTCATCTCGACCCTAACAGGTCCCGCACTCACTAAACTCGATCCCGTATCAAGTGGTTGGACTGCAAGCATCTCAGATAGAGAGTACGGCAATCTCTCGATGCGTCCATCACTCTTGCTAATAGTCTCTAGCTTTTCCCACCTCATTGGCCAAATGAGACGTACTTCCCATGAGCCCCGAACTCAATGGGTAGGATGCATACGGAGCATAGATAAATGAGAGGCGAATCCGTTCAATAATCACAAAGGTGGGGCGTAAGCATTATGAGTGCTTATAGCTCCGAGAAGATCCCCAAAGCCCCTAGAGCTCCTGCAGCTCATCGTCCAACAAAGACCCACATCATGTGGTCTTTCCACGACACCAAGACTCTCACCTTAAGGTTAGGAACTTGACCTTCCCCCCAGGGGCTGAGGAGAATATCCGCGACCGTCGCCATCGGGGCTCCTATATGATCGAGCCCCACACGCCTCGTTGTACCATATCCCTGATAAAGTGTGTTCGATATCAATATGCTTGATCTGGCCGTGGAACACAGGATTCTCAACATATCGCATCCCACTCGATTATCACGTAGTATCATGCGGTATCTAGCACATGTCCAAACAACCACTAAAGAGCTTCCGCAATCAACCGCTTTCACAATGTGCCATACTAGCGCCAATGTATTCGCCCGGTGCTCACAAAGCCACCGACTTTCTACTCCCTGGGCCATCCATGATCGCTGCAACTTCAAGATTGAAGATCCCGCCGTGCTCTTACGATCCACCACCGCCAACCTTTCCAATCGATATCGTGATATCCATCTTGAGTGTCACACTCCTAAGCAAAGGTATCTCTAAATTTCATGGTTTATCGTGCCCGAAGATATCTCAAAAGATGGCACCAAACCTGAAAATGATGAGGGTCAACCATCTCATGACTCAAAGGTTCACCGCAAAACATATATCCTGGTCGGTGTTCATTAAGAACATCAAAGCTCCTATGAGTTGACGATATTCTCGTGAGGATTGGCCAAGATAGGCCCTCAGTACGCCACTCAACTTCTTAAAGTTGAGTTCCATCTAAGTAATGCACACTCCGACTTGCTACCCACCATCCCAAATCTTTCCGTAGAGTTACAATGTATTTCCTTTTGAGAAAGGAAAATCTCTCTAGGTCTCCGCGACCTCCAGGCCTAGGAAGTAGTGCATCGTCCTAGGTCCTTCATCTCGAACTCGGCCAGCCGAGCTCCCTCTTACACGATGAATGAGAGGGTCGGCGCACCGTCGAAGAGGTCGCCCACATACAACACTAGAATGAGAGTTTCCCCGCACAACCTTGAAGTAAAGGCTCCGACCAAGATTACTTCCGAGTGAAGCCCACTATCAAGCAACTATCCATCCTCCTGCACTAAGCCTGGGTGCTTGCTTTAACCCGTAGAGGCTTTCTTCAACCCTCGGGCAGACATGAGTGTCTCGATCCCCGAACTTCAAATCCCGAGGTTGTTCCACATACACCTCTTCCTTTATTGCACCATGCGTAAAAGCGGTCTTGACATCCATCCGATGAAGACTCCATCCTTGCGTAGCAGCCAGCGGCTATGATTGATCGAATGGTGGTATATCGTACATTGTGCAAATATGTCATCATAGTCAATTCCTTCCTTTTGAGAGAAGCCACCCTGGCAACAAACCTTGCCTTGAACTTTTTCAAGACTCCCATCGCATCCATGTTTGATCTTGTAGAGCCATTTTGCGGTGACAACGTATTTGTCCTTCGGTCCTCGGACCACATCCCGGCATACTCATTCTTCATTATGGACTTACATTCTTTCGTGCATAGCATCCTTCCAAACTTGATGCTTTACGTTTCCCAAAAGATCCAGTTCGATTGTACAATAGTACTCATGGCGCCAGATACCCTCTTGGTATCTACACGTTTGCTTTCTGAATGTCCCCCTTTGGGGGCGCGATGACCCTCTCGTATCTTCGAGGGTGTCCCCGAGCCATGATGGTCTCTTTCCTGCTGAAGGAGATGGATCGATAGGGTCCATTGGTCCTTCACACGCATTGTCTCATCCCCGCGGTTCTTCCAGATTTCCTGGCCTTCTTCATGATTTTCTCCAGATCTTCGTAAGATTCTACCACTTTCTTCAGGGAAGCATCTTCGTCAAAAGTGACATCATGGCTTATCTCTACTTCCCTTTGGACTGTGCATATAGACTCTATAGGCCTTAGAAGTCTCACCGTAGCCCACAAACATTCCTTTCTTCCCAAAGAGTATCTAACTTTACTTCTCTTTTCTTTTCTAAGACATGAAAATAGACAAAAGACATCCAAAAATTCTAAAATGTGAGACATCGTGTTTCTTACTGCAGAAAAACCCTTCACGGAGTTTTGGAGTCCGTGAGCGGAATGGAGGGCATCGGTTTTGAATGTGGCCAGCGCGCATTTGCAGCTCTTCTCCTGCGTAAACTTTGTAGACCCCGTCACATAGCATGGCACTGGGCAGCCTTTCCCACAATGGTCCTATTCTTGCGTTCTCGAAAGAACACCATTCGCTTCTGGAGTATATGCAGTAGTCTCCCCTCTTAATGCCGCCTTCTCTCGCAAAAGTCTTTGAACTCATTCGACTCATATTCAAGTGCCGTTGTCGGTCCTCAAAATCTTGATCTTCTTTCCTAGCCATATTTTCCACCAAGGCTTTGAAGGTACGGAACCACATGAAAGCCTC
Organism: Pinus albicaulis; assembly: GCA_034641835.2. Taxonomy (NCBI): domain Eukaryota; kingdom Viridiplantae; phylum Streptophyta; class Pinopsida; order Pinales; family Pinaceae; genus Pinus; species Pinus albicaulis. Next base: position 507,309,352 of record CM076569.1, read on the forward strand.
ATCCTTCTTCTTCAAGAAGTATATCCAGGTTTTGCGAGAGAAGTCATCGTAAATGTCATGTAGTAAGAACATCCCCCAGGGATGTTACGAGCAACATACCAGAGCAGATCGTAATGGACCAGCTTGCAATATATTAGATCTTTGTGACACTTGAGGGGAAAGGTCCCCCTTGTATGTTTTCCCTTCACGCCCTTACATACACCTTCATGATTATTTCCCAAAGTCGTGCATCCCCCGTCACCACCTTCCTAGCTTCGGAAGGGCCTCAGAATGAAGGTGTCCAAATCTTTGTGCCATATTTCGGTTTGACTGATAGTATCACAAGTCATAGCTCCCAACGGACTCCTCCAACCCGGTAGAGTGTACCAACTCTAAAACCACTTAGATAGCCTTTCCTTGAAGCTCTCCTTCCACATGAGCACCTTTCCATCGTAGAAAGTTACATTGAATCCTTTGTCTTCCATGGCAGATAATGCACACAAGGTTCTTTCTTCAATTTAGGTACATAGAGTACATCTGTAAACGTAGGACTTGTCCTTGAGACAATTGGAGGGTCACGCCTCGTCCCTTTCATCAGATATGTGGCATTATCCCCAAGGATAATTTCTAGATTAGTATCCTCTTTCAACCATGTCAAAGAGTGCTTCCTTGAATCCGTTGATGTGTCTTCGAGGCACCACTATCGACAGCCGACATCCATGCTGTCATGGAGATGCACAGAGAGAGCGTATACAAGAATATACTCATTTCTTTTATCAACAAGTATTAGACTCCTCATACCGTATTTCTAGACCTTTAGAAGGTCGATTATTTCCACCAAAGTGAGCCTTCCTCTTTCCTTTGGATTTGTTTATTTCTTCGATTCCCATTCCTTCAAGTTGTTGTTGTTATCATCACTATCGAGAATCCTTCTGAAGGGGCATTCTAGCATAGTGACTGTGCCTATGGCAAGTGAAGCACTTGTCCTTCTTTTCTTGAGTCTTCGCTCGTTTTGTCCTTAGACCACTGTAGAAGTTCTTCTTCGAGAATGAGCACCATAGGCAAGATTGGGCTAATATCGAATTCCTTCATCCTGGTTTCTTCGTATACATCTGTATTTAAGCTCATCAAAGTTAGAATGGTATTATTGTTGAGAATGGTAGTTGTGAATACTTGCCATTAATATGGAGGTCCTCCAAGTGTGTGAGAACCATTCACGATCGCCTATTGTCTCCCAATAGCTAGCATTGTTCCTCGCTTCTCGTCAATTTCAGAAGTAAGTTTGAAAACAGATCATCCCCGCCCTTCTTCATATTCTTCAACTTGTTCTTGAGGAATAGCACTTGGTTCACATTGTTTACTCAACATAAGGATCAATTTGTCATACATCTCCTTGATGTGCCTAGTTCGTATATATAGGCAACCAGCTCTTATGTATGGATTCCCCGATCATCGCCTTTGCTTTGATCTCTCTTACTTGTTTCTAACAAGAATGTATATTGGATGAGGTTCTGAATCTTACCCACATTGATGATCCAAGAGATCATGGTCTTCCAATTTGAGATTCAATATCATCTTCCGTGCATGGAAGTCATCCTTCCAATGGCCTTGTCATTCTCCTTGAATTCAAGACTAGTGGAACCCATTTCTTCCGGCAAGGGTGATTGCTAAAGATAGAGTTTGTCTTCACCTCCGCTCCATACCATGTAAATTTTTGTAGATGTTCGTATGCTTGGAGCAACTTTACTTTTCTTACAAAGAATCACACAAATAGTTAAGTAAAATGCAGATAGAACATATAAGGATCTTATGTAAGACAAACCAGAAACATAAAATTTTGGTGGTGCATGCTGTCACAGATGCTTCAACCAACAAAGTCTCCTTGGTCGCCCAACCTTAATGTGTCATCAGTCCTCCACTCAAGAAGAAACGCAGTCAACCCAAGTCAACTCCAAAAAGTCAATGTCGTCCCAAAAGTCAACGAGTGGCAGCAAGCTAAAGTCAACGCAAAGCAGCGAGATTGGTCAACCCTTTGACTCGATTTCAGCCAAACAAGACGGCCTTCCAAAATCGAACTTCTCACCAAATTTCAAATTTCATATTTCCGACCATGCGTTGACCAAAGTCAACGTCGGTCAAACTTTCAAAAGCCTAACGAGAAATTCATCCTTCCAAATTTCACCGCATTGCATTTGTCCTTCTTCTCCTTCACACGTGTGGGGTTTAATCCGTCCTCCAAGTAGCTCGACAAATCGCATGAGAGAAGAAGATGAGTTGAGTTGCTGTGAAATGCTCTCCAACTTTGCCCGTATTTATATCCATCATTGGGGCTGTGACACATCTCGTCGGGGGTGTGAAACCTTAAGGCCGACTGCACATATAATTTATTATGAATAATAAATTCAAAATAAATGTTCTACTCATCGGATTAAGACATATTATATATGGATTTTACACCTCTCCGAAAGAGGAATCCAACAAAAATATTAGCCTCTTAATCTGAGCATCATAACATGGAGTTTGGACCTAGTTGTCTAAATTTAACACTATGTGACCAAACTTGAAGGGGGAAAAGGTGGTGGAAGCTACAAGTTTTTGCTCCCTCATGGTTGTCATGGAGGAAAACCATATAGCGGTTCATATACCCGTGTGACGAGGCATCTTTGTGGGGTGATGGACAGTGATGAAAGAAAGGGTGCTGTGGGGATAGCAATTTGCCCAAAGGTTCCAGCTGAACAAAGAAGAAAATACATCCAAATAGAGGAGGTCGCACAACAAAAAAATAAAAAACAAAAAACTCAATCTGAATCAAGTGAAACCTCTAGATTTGGTAGCCCATCTGCTCATGGTGTTTCTGCAAGTTCTGGAGGTAAAAAAACAATAGCAGATTTCCTTAATGTTGCTGGGAAGGATGATGTGGATGGAAAGATAGTCCGATTTCTTTGTGCTTGCGGTGTACCATTCAATGTGCTTCTCTCTCCCTATTGGCATGAAATGTTAAAGGGCATCAATGAAGCCCCAAAAGGATACAGGTCCCCCAACTATGAGAAAGCTAGAACAGTGTTATTAGAAAGAGAAAAAGGAAAGGTTCAAGTAGCTTTGACACGTTTTACAAATGAGTGGATGGATAGTGGGGTATCCATTGTATCAGATGGGTGGACAAATATCAGAAACCAACATTTGATAAATGTTCTTGGTGTTTCTGCTACTGGTGCAATGTTTATTGCATGTCATGATTCCTCCTCTGTCAGTGCAACTTCCCAAAACATTGCAGATCTCCTATTGCAATCAATCAGAGATGTTGGTCCTAGCAAAGTGGTTCAAGTTATCACAGATAATGCAACAAATTGTAAGGGAGCAAGTAAAATTATTGAGCGTACTTATCCACACATATTTTGGTCTGGGTGCTTGGTGCACACATTGAACCTTTTGATGCATAATATTGTGAAGCATAAAGAATGTGGGCGGATTAATGAGCTATACAAGAGAGGGAAGAACCTCATTAAATTTATCACAGGGCATACAAGGTTTAACTACTTCTATGGCACTTACTCCAAGTTGCAGTTGCTTAAACTTGCAAAAACCAGATTTGCAAGTTATTACCTCACCTTTAGGCGGCTAGTGAAGGTGAAACAAGCTCTAACTAATATGGTCACCGCTGAATCATGGGAGGAGATTAACACTGATAGAGATAGTGCTAATGCAGCAAAGGACACTATTCTTGACATGTTTTTTTGGTCACAGGTTAAATATGTTTTGCAATTCACCAAACCAATTTATCACATGATCATGTTTGGGGATTCAGATAAGCCAATAATTGGGGAGCCGTATGAGAAAATGGACAACATGTTGGGGCAGATTAAAGACATTGTTGAGCCTAGAGATACCACCTTGTACAAATATATTCGTGCAGAGGTGGTAAAATGATGGGATATGCCAAATATTCCATTGCATGCATTAGCATATGTATTGACACCTAAATATTATAGTCCATTATGGCTTTCTACAACAACACCTGGGGGGGCGAGCAGGAGAAAACCACACCTAGATCCAAAGGTCCTAATAAAATATATGGATGCACTGGATAAATTAGTCCCTGATGAGGAGAAGGCACACTTGTTACGGAAACAATTGAGCAACTATACACTTTCCCCTGGTCCATTTGGGAGCATGCATGCTATTAGAGATCGAGAGAGTTTTTCTTCTATTGAGTGGTGGAACATGCATGGAGGTGCTACTCCACTTCTACAGACTTTGGCATTGCGGGTGCTATCATGGGTGGTAAACACTTCTTCTGCAGAGAGGTGTTGGAGCTCTTATTCTTTCATCCACAGTGTCAAAAGGAACAGGTTGAGTTTACACTGAGCAGAGAGCTTGGTTTATGTTCATTACAACTTGAGATTGTTGTCCCATTCTGTGAAGATGCAAAGAGTAACAGAGACCTTAAGGTTTGGGACAGGTATCCAGAGGAGACCAATTTGGAGGATGGAGTGTTGCGATTAGAGTAGTTAGAGGATGCTCTTACCCATGATGATGATGATCGACTTGACATGCCACCCCCCACTGTTCCTATGCTTCCTAGGTTCCATGGTTCAACACCAACAGCAGGGGCTCTGTCTTCATCAGTTATAGTGCCATTGCCACAACTTCCATAACCACCATCTTCTTCATTGCCACCACGTGGAGGCGCACCGTCACGTATTCTTCGTGGTGGAAGGAGGAGAGACGAGTAGATATTTTCAGTGTTCACACTTTACTGCTTTTGTCATAGATTACCATTAGACTTGTAGGCTGCTTGTGAATTTGAACTTTTTTGTCTTGGGGGTGACCAAGTGGCCTATTTTCTAAACATTATTATTTGAATTTTGGACATGACTAATGGTGAGTCTTGGACTCTTGACAGTTGCTCACTTATAATATGCTTTATGTTTTATAATATGGTTAAATGTTTTATGTTTATCATTTATGTTTTATAGTATGCTTAATTTTTAAATGTTTTATGTTTTAAAATTTATAGTATGCTTAAATGTTTTATCATGCTTAAATGTTTTATGTTGATCATTTATGTTTTATAGTATGCTTAAATGTTTTATGTTTATCATTTATGTTTTATAGTATGCTTAAAACTTAATTATTTGATGTATGTTTGTAATTTTTAGGATCTAGATTCTAGATTCTTGGTGCTCGAATAATTAATTATTGATGTACAATGGAATCATGGATGTCATATCTATCTTGATTTATGTAAAAATATGCATGTTTTCATGTCTTTTACAACTAATATGGTATTTGGGATTGTTGTTTTGAATATAAATGCATATATATATATTTATATACTAGACGCTTCCAAAACGGTTCGCTTCCTAAATTTTTGGAAAATGACGCTTCCGCGTCCCTGCTTCCAAAAAACGTCCCCGCTTCGTGCAACGTTGGCTTCAACGCTGGATCTGGTGGATCTGTTGTATGCTCCTCCTGCACTCATCTTAAACAAGCTCTGATACCATGTGAAAGTTCCGTAAATCTCTGGAATCCTATTGCAACAACTGGAAGATATTCACCTAATTATTATTTTTTAACTTAACAATCTGTTTGCAGTTTACTACGACAAACACTGAATACATCACACTGCAACCTACATAAATAAACTGCGAAAGAAATACAAGTGCATAAATAAAACTGAAAAAGAATCACAGACACATTTGACATAGTTATTTTTGGACCAATGTCCTCGAAAAAACGCGATGCGGGAATACTGGTGCAGTAGCTGAGGGTTTATATATTATGTAGTAACTATTTATGAGTACAATCTATGATTGACACATCTATCAAATCATGCACAAAAACTGACAGAAAAGATCTTGTGAGACAAACCTCACTCCTCCACAAGAACCCGACACTGATCAACACCCACACTGAACTGCCCTGCGCTACCTCTGTCACAACAATGAGTACCCTCTGTCTTTGTGGTGGTATTTTTGTTGGCTGGCAACTAAGGCCTTATGGCCCTCGAAAAATCTCTCCAAAATCTAGCACTGGCGCAACGTTGTTTCCTTAGCAAAATTATGACTTCCCTTCAGGCTCTGCGCAATGACTGCGTAAGCACTGCATCACTAGCTCTGTGCTGCGTCTGTGGTTCTCTATGTCTTTGTTGTTATGCACTCTCCGGCTCAGGAATGCTTCCAACCGGAATTATTGCCCCTCTTTTTCCAAAGATCTCTCGATCGAAGTTTTTCCCTGAGCACTGTTCACTAAAGAAATCGATCTCTTAATCTTTACTCCGCCAAATGTGTTTTCCAAATGACCCTTCAAGTCATTCTTATATACTTCTCGTTGAAACTTCAACGACCCAGATTAGATCTCTAATCAATGGCTAAGATTAATTTTTGACTTGATCCGCCTTTTCTAGAACATTCACTCCCATATTGTATTCACTTTAATTATTTTATTTTCCTAAGTTTAGACTTAGGGTCCCTTTAAAAATAATTAATTATTTTAACAGAATACAATTCGGGTGGAATTTCACCAAACAATATCTGGGTAATTTGGAATACATGTGTCTAAGCCTCTGTAGATTTTGAGACTAGAGCACATCCGATGCTACCCCAAAATTAACATAGAGAGCTAATCACAAACTTCCTAAAGTTTAGTAAGGAAGGGGTCTATACGCTCCCCTTTCTTCATCCTGATACACCTCGGTTCTCAACTTCTCCTCCAAATACATCTTCCGCTGCTCGAAAGATCCCTGTTATAGCGTGGCAAGAGCATCCAACATTTTCTTGGCAGTGTCCTTGTTAGCTGTAATATCCCCAAAGGGAAATAACCAGTAATACACAGAAATATGCCAGACAGATATAGAAAATACAATGCTGGAACCAGATCATGGAACAAGTACATATAGAATGCCAGAAAACTAAGCCATTTTATTAATCTGAGAATACATATAGAGGAGTACAAGATAATCAGGATGAGTGCACCTATCCTTGCCCTCCCCAAAGGGAAATAACCAGTAATAAACAGAAATACACCAATACAGATATAGAAAATATAACGCTGAACCAGATCACTGAATCATAGCACATGGAATACCAGAAACTGAGCCATTTTATTAATCAGAAAGTACATAGAGAGGAGTACAATAAATCAGAGTAAGTGCACCTATCCTTGCCCTAGGCAAGTGGAGACCCTCTCAACAGATAATGGCTGCAACAAGGACAACGTCCTAGCTGCTCTGAATGCTGAAGATGAACTGCACTGGTACTGGGGCTGAAAACTGATGAAATGGCTGATCTCCAACTGCAAACCCTCTCCAATGAAAAACGCTGACTCTGCTAGTGACAGCGCAGAAATAGATGGGGCACTAGTCACCCAGACCTCCAAACAGATAGATCAGCTACTGTGGGCTAGAAAACGCTGTTGAGCCTACCTCACCCAAGTCTGCTCATCAGATCAGCGTCCTACCAAGTGGATCTGCTCCTGAATGCTCAGATCTGCTAGTTCTGAAGCCTCCAAACCAGATCTGCGTCCTTCCCTTCCTGATCTGCGTCCTCCCCTATCAGATCTGCTACCAAACCTTCAGATCTATACTGGATCTGACAATATCTCTCCAGATCTACAGCTTCTAGGGCTGGATCTGATGTTAACCCTTCAGATCTGGACTAGATCTGCCAATATTTCCTCAGATCTGCAACTCCCCAAGCTGGATCTAGGGCTAAACCTCCCGATCTGCAACATACAAGACCAGATCTGCAAGTATCTGCTCAGATCTACCCTTTCCAAGATTGGATCTAACAATGGGCCTTCAGATCTGCAACCCTTCTCTTCAGAAATAGACAGCGTCCTTGCTCTCAGGCTAGACAGCGTTCTTCTCCTCCTGAACAGCGTTCTCCCTTGCCAGATCTGGACTGCGTCCTTCCTGGGACAGCGTCCTCACCCTCCTGTATAAAACAGCGTCCTCTTTCCAGGTGAGACAGCGTCCTCTCCTCAATGAACTGCGCAGCCACTAGAGGGCTTTCTTCTCCTCAGATTTGCTTCAGAAACTGCTGCTGCTCTGCTACTGGAACTGAAAAGTGTACTCAGAACAAACCTTACTAGGGCGGGCACTCGAAGTCCCCCGAAGCTAAGGGTGAAACCAGAAATAACCTTACCAGGGCAGGCACTCGAAGTCCCCAGAGGCTAAGGGTGAGATCTCCGACCGGAGACACTCGTGCACTAAACAGTGCTGCAGACCGACTAAACAACCGGCGTGCTGAAGCAGACAAAGTCTAGCTATCAATAAGAATATCAAATCATGAATGATCCAAATGAGGTGAGAACCTCTCCTTTTATAATACCAAACTCCCTCCAAAACTTAACTCTCCTTTGACCTGCGCAGTTTACTTTGGGTCAGCCTGATGCCTCCCCCATCATACTCATGTGGACCCCCAAGGCCCCCTCTCTTAAGTTACAACGTCAATCTACTAGGAAAAGGACACTTTATTATAAAGTGAGGTGACTAAAGTGAGGTGACCCCTCTTATTTCCCACTTTATTTATTATGTCTAGCTAAAGCGGCAAAATAAAGCAAAAATGAAATATTCCAATTAGCAAGGCTAATTGGGAATATTACAGTCTCCCCCGGCAAAACGTTGCTTGTCCTAGAGCAACTGAAGTGATGGATGCTGTAAAGTCTGCTCGCTCTCCCAAGTGGCATCCTCATCCGGCAAAAATTGCTTGTTCTCAAGCAATGCTTGAACAAGCCTACTCTCTAGCTGATGCTCCCTGCCGATACTGCAAAATGTGCCTGGGTCCCACTGAAACCTCTCTGTCTCCTGCATCACCCCGACATGAAGGGATATCTCAATGCCAGGATCCCAAACTGGCCTCTCATGGTACCAGCCAATCAATAGTCCTCCCGGATCCCATCGCCACTGTGGCCAATAATCGTACAAGCCCCATGGCTCGGGCTGCTCACTGCCTCTAGCTATGACTGAAGACCATGACCGCTGCTGCTCTGCATCTATGGCGGTGTAAGTTGTCCCATCGACTGTGCACCAGCTCATCATCTCTCTCCCATCAAGGCATGGAGTCGAAAATATAATGAGGAATATCTCCCTCCTGTGGATCCTCCATCTCCAAGCAATCATCCGGACCAAATGAGCCACCTCCCAACAAGGCAATTCCCAAAAATCTCCTTCCACCTCAAGCTCTGGTAATGAAGGTGGGCTGAAAATATGAACTTGGCAAGCATCATAGCTTACCTCATGCTGTCCTTCTCTCCACTCATGACAAGTGTAGAATCTATGCTGATCCTGGGCTGCAAAATCATTGCCCTCCAATGGCAAAGTGAAAAACAATCCACCATAGAAGGTTCCTCCATCGATGAAGAACAAGCTGGCCCAAAACAAACCATAGCGCAGTCTCATCCACTGCAACCTCAGAGAATCACATGGCAAGCGATGTACAAGATCCAACACATCTACTAATGGATAGCAAATGGCTGAATATGACAACAACATAGGTCCAAACACTTGCCCATGGCTGTAAATATCAATCTCATGGCCCACATCAAAAGAGAACGCATACATAGTAGTGGTGGCCATGCCTCTTCCCATGCTCCCATTAGAACATGTAGTGCCGAAATTGTGAGAATTTTTCCCACTCACGGACACATCCAGCTCATGTGTCTCCCTCATAATCAAGCCTCCCATACAAATCTGATATATATCAGCAAATGAAGACATGATCAGCAGCAAAATGAAGGAAATGCCGAATGTCTCATGTGGTGCAAGAAGATAATCCTCCTTATGCTTAGAAACCCAAGTCAAGAAGAATATGCCATAGATGTCTCTATAATCATTACTTCTTGTAAGTGCAACAAATATGAAGTGATCCTGGGACCTATGGGTTATAGATCCACCATATCCTTGCTGCGCACACTTCATCCGTAATGTTCTGCTCCAAAGTGACAACGCTGTGAGCTCATGCAAATAAGCTCCTGTCAATACAAGACTCTGTTCTCTGACATGCTCCCTGTCAGAGACTCCTCTAATACTGCTGCAACAAGTGTGGAGTACTCCCCAAGATGGAAGTGCTTCCCTGTCATCATCAAAGATCAAGGAGATAGTGCCATCCCCTCTTCCTGCAACATCATGCAAGGTGTGAGAGTAAATCTGCCCTTGCTCTCCCAGAAACAAACCAAGCAACCAAACAATTTGCTGCCTCCCCATACTCCCATCATACAACTCATGTGATGAAGACATAATGAGTATCATAGCAACATCATGCATACATACTCCATGCTGCTCAATGATGCAAGTATCCAGCCATCTTTCCTCCACCCTCCGACTCTTAGGAAGAGTGTTTGCCAAGAGATGGCCAAACTCTTTCCAGAGTAACCAGCGCAGCCAAGCCTCCTGCTGCCTGGTAGCACAGATCTGCAAGTAGCCTTCTAGCTCCTTGCTCATCATCCCCATCCACTCAATCACTTGTGGATGCCTCCTTCTCCTCATTCGGTTACTCCTCCCATGAGGGCGGCTACCATCCTCCCAAATCAAATTTCTGATTTTGCACTTCATGGGATTTTGAAGTATAAACTTCTCAAGGATCAATGAGACCCTATCAAGAATCAAATAGGTGGTAGGAAAAAACCTCCCATCATGATGTGTATGGCTCAAGGGATGTCCATCACACGCATGAGAGATGTTATCCATCCGAAGATGTCCCCCATCTTTTATCTGCTCTCGTGAGAAGGGAAAAAAGCCATTGCTCCCCATGGTGTGTCGAAGTGCATCTCCAGTGAGATCTCTCCATGAGACCTCCCTCTCATCCATAGTCTGCTCCACCGAATACCAACTCAAAATCTCTCGCCATCCAATCTCAACACGTGGCTGCTGTACCCTGTGCAACTCTGATCGTCTCATACCACTATCCAAGTCAACATATGAGACCTGACTAGGTGGCTCTGCCTCTCTCTCTCCAACGGGAAGAGATGACCCAACAATACTACTAGTTCCATCCATGCATGCCTGAAGGGGAATGATCTGACGCTCCCTCGTGCCCTCTGGTTGTACCATCAGGGAATCCAGTTGTTCCCCAATGTGGACCAACTTGGCCGCCGACTTGGCGCAAGTCACTCTCATACCCTCCAGCTCCTGGTCCTGCAACAAAATGGTCTCCCGTACTGACGCGGCCTTCTCCCTCAAAGCTCGAAGGTCCGTCCGAAGCCGATGATACCGCTGTCTGCGACCATCATCCGACACCTCTGTATCTCCAAGTGCCTCATCGATAGTGGATATATCTCCTGATACCTCACCCATCTGTTGTGTGCTGCTACCTCCCGAAGACTCGGACATGTCTCCAATCATCACCTCAGTGGATGGCTCTATCGGGGTAGGCTCTACCTCCTCTACTACGATATCAACCGGCACGGTCAAGGTAGTCTCTAATGATGGTGAGTCCTGTGTCTCACTAGGTGTAACCTCAGACTCTCTGCAACCCTGTGTTCCCTCATCCTCTTCTCCACTGCTCTCGGAGAAGACCTCAATGAAGTGTGCCTTCCCTGTCGTACACCTGTGTCCTCGTGCCCATGGCTCCCGGCAAGTGAAGCACACCCGCTTCCTCCTCAGCTCTCTCCTGGTCTCATCATCAAACTGCCCTTGTCCAGGATTCGCCTTGGGAGGCGGAGCCCTCTGGTCCTTACCCTTAGGCTGGAAGGCCTGTCTCTGGGGATAAGGTGTCTGAGTCCTGGGTAAGACATCCTGTAAGTCCCGAGTCCTGCTGATGGCATCCTGAAGGGTAGCCGGTCTGTTCGACCGGACTAGGCCACGAAGTGGCTCGGACAGCCCCTCCTCAAACATGTAACCCATCCAAGCTGCAGATAAGTCAGGTACCAACCCCGAAATCCTCAAGAAGTCTGAAATGTATGTCTCTATACTCCCAGTCTGTTTGAGCTTGGTCAGCTCAACAAAAAAAATACTGATCCGGATCCCCCCGGTCAAAACGCTCTACCACCCTCCGTGTAAACTCGGCATATGTCGTCACTGTAGCATGCCCGAGTGTCACCATCCCCTGGAACCACCAATCCCGGGCCTCACCATCCAGATGCAATGTTGCCACCTTAATGGCCTTCTTCTCTGACATCTGGTTAAGCTGAAAATAGATGTCCAGTTTCTCCATCCAAGACTTTACCGTAGTCTTCTGTGAACCATCAAAATCGGCAAATGGAACTTGCTCGCTGCACGGTGGCTATCACGGTGAGAGCCACGTCCCTTCTCCTGCTCATGGGCCTTGCCTCCACATCTGAACTGGAGATAGCTATCGAAAGGAAGAGCATCCCTGAATGTCTGACCCAGGCTCTGCCAATCTGCAAAAACGGCTGCATATTGAGCTGGACTCACATCTCTTGCCATTGGCATTTTTTGCTAGGTGCCAACAGGCTCCTCAGAAACTGCACGGCTACTGCCAAACCATACTGCTGCTTAACTTCGACATCCGATTTACCCACTGAAAACTACTAAGAAGATTCCAGGAATTTGGGAAGGTAATCCTTGCCCCAAACCCAGAAAAACCCAGAAAACGTTTTTCTTAATTCCAAATTCCAAAATTTGACCTTTTTTATTTTAGCCCTTTTTCCAACTGCGTTTCTGGAATTGCAACTGCTATTGCTCTGTATGATTTCTTTTCTGATGTCATAGACCACAGGCTGAGCCAGAATTATGCTTTGATACCACTGTAATATCCCCAAAGGGAAATAACCAGTAATAAACAGAAATATGCCAGACAGATAGAGAAAATACAATGCTGAACCCGATTATGGGACAATTACACATAGAATGCCAGAAAACTGAGCCATTTTATTAATCTGAAAGTACATAGAGAGGAGTACAAGAAAATCAGAATGAAGGCACCTATCCTTGCTCAAGTGAAGAAACTCTCCTTAAAAATAGGAAATGGCTACGTGGGAATCGCATCCTACCGTCAGAAGAAACTGGCTGTGGAATCGTCGTCGTCGGAGGAATCGGGCTAGGGGCTGATCCCTTTGCCGGAATGAGCTAAAAATCTACAGATCACCTATACTCGCTGCTCCGGACAAAACCCAGAAACCGTGAAGCAAATGGACCACCTCCGAAAATCGCCCCCAGAAACCCTCCTCCTACAAAAACGCTGTGCCTTCAGGAACAGCTCATAAGCTCAAGAAATATGCTGGCAAAAGGGCTGGATCTACCCACAAATCCTCCAGATGAGATGACCAACTCCTCAAGGCTGAAAACACTGAAAAATGCTGCCAGAACCCCACATAAAGACCTTACTCATCAGATCTGCGTCCTCCCTGACTGGATCTGCGTCCTCTCTGCCCAGATCTGCTGGATCTGAGTCATACAAGGCTGGATCTGCTACTATCTCTCCAGATCTGCGTCCCACAAGGCTAGATCTGCTGCTAGCTCTTCAGATCTATGCTAGATCTGCTAATATCTCCTCAGATCTGCAACCTCAAAGGCTGGATCTGATGTTATCTCTTCAGATCTAGGCTGGATCTGCCAATATCTCCTCAGATCTGCAATCTCCCAAGCTGGATCTAGTGCTACCCCTCCAGATCTGCAACCTACAGAACCAGATCTGCAAATATCTGCTCAGATCTACAATCTCCAAGGCTGGACCTATCACTGTGCCTTCAGATCTGCGTCCTTCCTCTTCCTACTGGAACAGCGTCCTCACTCCAAACTGATCTGCGTCCTTCCTGCTGCTGAAACTGCGTTTTTCCTGCTAGATCTGCGCAGCCACTAGAGGGCTTCTTCCACTCCGACTCTCCACCTGAAACTGCTACTGAAACTGAAAGATAGAACTCGGAAATTAACCTTACTAGGGCGGGCACTCGAAGTCCCCCGAAGCTAAGGGTGAAACCAGAAATAACCTTACCAGGGCAGGCACTCGAAGTCCCCCGAGGTTAAGGGTGAGATCTCCGACCGGAGACACTCGTGCACTAAACAGTGCTGCAGACCGACTAAACAACCGGCGTGCTGAAGCAGACAAAAGTCTAGCTCTCAATATCAATATCAAAATATGCATGATCCAAATGAGGTGAGAACCTCTCATTTTATAATGCCAAACTCCCTCCAAAACTTAACTCTCCTTTGACCTGCGCAGTTTACTTTGGGTCAGCCTGATGCCTCCCCCATCATACTCATGTGGACCCCCAAGGCCCCCTCTCTTAAGTTACAACGTCAATCTACTAGGGAAAAGAACACTTTATTATAAAGTGAGGTGACTAAAGTGAGGTGACCCCTCTTATTTCTCACTTTATTTATTATGTCTAGCTAAAGCGGCAAAATAAAGC
>CM076569.1:507323740-507432622 GCA_034641835.2 Pinus albicaulis
AGACACCATGAACTACACCCCAAAGACTTTTATTATGATGATCAAAACGTTCCCAGCAGAACAGTGGCTTTGCATTGGCGTTTACAAATTAAATCCGATCCAACTCATCAAAAGATGAAAAATAGAAGCAAAATGCCTTCCTATTTATAGAAAAATTCCTCAGAGTGGAAAATAACGGTTAGTTGGCTTGATCTCAGTCAAAATAATCTTGACTGTTGATAAATCTTTGATGATCTTTTAATCTCTGTCGTCGAAAATATTTATTTTTTGAGGAACTTTCGAATTTCTCATTAAAACCATTTTTTATTAGCTCAAAAATAATCATTTTGAGCTAATTTCCTAAAAAAATTGACTTTGACTTAACCACCAAGGTCCAAGGGTCCAAATTTTCTTGAAATTTCCAATATTCCCTTGGTGGGGGAACTCCAAAAATTAATTTCTTTTAGACCCACGAATTTTTCCACTTGGAGAATTTAATTTTTGACTCTAATTAATTAATTAATTTTCTGGCTTAGGATTTTATTTTTATTTTTGCCAGAAAAATTAATTAATTGACTTATGAGGGGATTAATTAATTTTTCTGGCAAAAATAAAAATAAAATCCTAAGCCAAAAAATTAATTAATTAATTAGGTGTATAAGTATGAGGGACCATAAACTGATTTTTTTTTTTTTTTTACATAAGATTTTACAAAATCAACCCTTAAAAGGGGAACACCCGTTCGTTATAGACCTTCAAATAACATACCCAATTTCGCGACACAATATGATCTAATAGACAAAGTGATCTATAATAAAATAATTTAGCCAAATAGTTTAAGTGAGGCTAGAGACTTCGATGATTAATTCCACCCTAGCTTTGGGGTGAGGCTAGAGAGAAAAACTCTGATGATCATCCATGTTTAGAAAGTTAGGTAATCAATGAGACGAAAAACCTCCTAGGATGAAATTCGTTGCCAAAATAACAGGCTTACCTAGGTTATTACATAAATACACGGTCTTACTAACATCATTTCCATTATAATTTTGTAGAATGGTTTTACAATGACACATAATAGACTGCTGGTTGATGATTTTGATTTTGAAAAAATCTTTGAAATCCTTGGATCCTGCTTCCTTGGAATGTTGAAAAAATGGGTGCAACTGAACCTTAAACCCCTGTGATTGCTCTACATATACTTCTTCTTCAATAACTCGTTACTCCATTGAGGAATGTTGTCTTCACATCCATTTGGAGAACCTTACACCCCATCTCTCAAGCAATAGATGTCATTTCTCAGATAGAATCATAGAAGAGTATTTGCCAACAAGAGCAAAAGTCTCCTCGCAGTCTACTCCCTCTTTTTGAGAGAATCATCAGGTCACAAATCTCGCCTTGTACTTCTTCGCACTACCATCTGCTACATGCTTGATTTTGAACAACCATTTAGAAGTTACCACTGACTTCCCTATAGGTTTTGGCACATTCTCCCTGACAACATTTTTCATGATGGAGTTGTGCTTTGCCATGGCATTTCTCCATACCTGCTGGCTATCCTCCTAGTAGATATCCTCTGCAACTGTAGGTAGATCATGGCATTTCTTGGAGGCCAAGTTTTCGTTGAACTTGATATCCCTTCTCACAATTGTCTTCCACTATGTTGGTATAAGGATCTTGTATGCCTTCGTCTCTTCACTGTATCCAACCATAATGCTCTTCTCACCTAAGGGCATTTACTTTGTAATCTTCTCCACAGACACATGGATATAGATTGGACAACCAAAAATGCTAAGATGTCCTATCTCAGGTCTCACCCTTGTGAATCTTCCTCTGGGGTCTTGTCTTCTAGAATCTTGTGAGGACTCTTGTTTTGCAAATATGCGAATGTGTTGCATGCTTCTGCCCATAGAAACATTGATAAACTTTGATCATGGATTATGGCCTTCACATAACTTATGATGGATCTATTCTTCCTCTTTGCGTTTTGTTGTGGGTTGTAGGCAATTGTATTCTCCTTCTTGATTCCTACGTCCTTGCATAAATCTTTGAACTCATTGGAGGTATACTCACACCCATTGTCAAATCTTAGCACTCTGATCTTCTTCCTTGTAAATATCTCCACTTGAGCTTTGAACTCCTTGAATTGACTGAAGACCTCATCCACGTCTTCCTGGAGAAATCATCAATGAAGGTGACATATTAGGATGCACCCTTCTATGATGCCATTGACATAGGCTGATAAACATTAGACTGTATCGGATCCAAAATCCCTTTGAATTGAGTCTTAGTGCTAGGAAACAAAGCCTTGATGCAATTGTTAAGTACACAACCTCTATACACCCCTTACTCTGCAAGCTTACTGACGATATTTCTCATTATGGATAGTACCTTGTGTTGGATTTCCACGACCTTGGGTCTAGGTTAGAGTCTTAAAAACACTGACGCTACCAAACCAAGAATCATACATGCACAAATATACACAGTTTTTAACAAAATTGTACAATAATGTACAATCACCAATCTTCGTTATATTAAACCAAAATCTGAATAATACAATAGTCTATGGTATACAAGATACAATGACAAACTCGATATCGTATCTCGTCCTGCCAGTCCTTCACTTCCGTACTGCTCACTAGTTGTGCCTCAGTCCATCAAGGCCACAATTCATCGAGACTCTAGGAGGGATGCCTCCTAACACTGCTGCAAGTCACTTTTGTAGAGTGTACACGGGCTGATCCAATATGCTCTCTGGGTAGGCCTAATTCCCGAGCTCCAAACTGCCAGGCTAGCAGCCACTTTAGTCCATTAAAGTGCTACACTTCGACACCAAACTTCACCCAATCTTTAGCTCCTCTTAGTCACTTCAAGATATCTCGTCTAGGGCTACTTTGGGTAGCCAACACACTGCCCTCCACCAGATCAATGGCACCCAATACTACATTGTCGATTATGCTCCTAGGATGGACTCTTCACCACCATGGAAGGTCCTCCACATGGCACCAACAGTCTGAAACAACTCTGATCCAAATTTGGTCAATTCCTTTGACCCAACGCACCTCTAAACATTGCTCCAAATCTGTTTACACACTGCTGTTTGTGATTGTTTTGGTTAGGGAACTAGGGTACATTGCTCCAGCCATAAACTTCTCCAACTGTCCACAAACAACCCTCTAGAAAATTGTGGTCTTGGCTGGGAGAGACACTCCTCCTTCATGCTGAGGGTAAGGGCTAAAACCAACCCTTAAAATAGCCCACACAAGCCTTGCTGTTGTGGTATGGCCTGCGGCCTACCACACAACACTCCTGTTGCAACATGCTGCCCTCAAACATTACCAGAGTCCATCCGCAACCCTCCAAACAGTCAGCGTTTTACCCTTTGAGGTCTTGACCTAGCGGCCAACAACCTCAGCCTCCACTACAGCAGCTCGGACCCCCAAAACAATCCTCCTTTCTTGCTGTTCCTGCCTCCTTATGCTGCAGCTAGGGCATAGAGATGTCCCTCCTCCAACGAGTCCTCTTTTAGAGATTGCATTGATGCCTAATAAAATCTCATTCACCCTCTATTTATACACAAGTGAGGGGCTCCACGAATTTGATGAAGAGTCATGTCTCCTGGACGAATTCCTCAAGCCTACATGACTTGTCTTGTCTAAATATTAATGACAACTTCAAAAATTCATATATCCACTTCTACAACTCGGATTTCGACGATTTTCGAAGCGTTGGATTCTCCATTCTGCCCTCTATCGTCTGATGCCATCACATGTATAAATGTGCTACCGGAAATACCCAAAACATGATTTGGTGCAAAAGCCCATGCTTGGGTTCCAAGCCCACAAGTGACCCTTGTGGCGCTTTTTGTAGAAATTTCTGTATTTTAATTCTTATGCAAAAATTATTTCTGTTAATCCGGTTAAGCTTCTCCTACTTATACAAGTTATCAACTGAATAAATTCAAGTTAACATCAAAGCAAAACACATAACAAATCTCTACCAATTCAGATTTAGAATAAGCACACGAACACATAGACAAAGTGACACAGTTATTTCTGGACAAAATGTCCCCGGAAAAACCCAATGTGGGAAAACCTGTCTCTGGCTGCTAAAGGGCTCTATTATTAAGAATATTTTTGAATACACAACTCTGGGTTCTAGATCTGGAAAACCCTACAGAGAAAACTCTAGATCTGCAGCACCTGGCTGATCTAAGACCAACAATATTGACTGATCCACACCCTCAAACAAGATTTACAGAACTCAGCCAGATCTAGGCCTAGAAACCCTAGATCTGCCCCTAAAGACATTGCGTCAGCCTTTGAAGGCCTCTAAATGCTCAGCGCTATCACTGGAAGGGACTGCGTTACCCCAGACTGGGTGACGCAGTCACTACGCTGCCCCTATGGGTCTCTGCGTAACTCCTAAAGGGTTTCCTGAAAATCACGCTGTCCTTGCTGTTGCTACTGCTGCTGCTACCTTCCTCTGCGCTGTCTTTCCTGATCTCTTCTCTGCTTCTTGTGTATTCTAGACCCCGGGATCAGATCATCCCCTTGGTCTAAATTCCCCTCTTTGCAATTGAAACACTTGAGAATTCTTCGCAACCCCGCCCTAGAATCTCAGCTTAGCTTCAGTGCTCTGCCTCTGTGTATCTTACAAATGACCCCAAGCCTTTCCTTTGTACTTTTCTCGTTGACAAATCAATGGCCGACCAAGATTAAATCTTTAATCAATGGCTAAGATTAAAAGAAAGCTTGATCCGTGTGACTTAAGACAATTTCATCACATGTTTAATTAAATTCACTTTAATTATTTTATTTTCTAAGTTTTAACTTAGGAAATACATTAAAATAATTAATTAATTTAATATCTCCTAAACCAGATGAAATTTCCCAAATCCATTTCTGGGTCTTGTAGATCAGGTGAACTCTAGTCCTTCCTCAAAATTTGGGACCTAGAGAACAACTGATGCTACCCCAAATACACAAAATCTCAACACTCCCTCTTAGCATCAAGGGTGTGCTCTAGCAATACATCACACTTATGCATTACATGATTTAGGCCTTTGGTTAATCTGCTGACTTGTGCCTCACCTTATAATACGCGCTGCTGGCACACCCATTACCTTGTGAGACTCCCGACATATCTTCGGAGGCGGCAACCTTGCTCTTTGCAGCTCCCTCTCAATATGCTGCATCTGTGCTGCTCATAGCACTTCCATTGCTGATCTGCTGCACTGCAACTTCAGTTGTCGAGAGAAACAACTAAATCTCCTACCCAATCTTTGACAGACAAGTCAGATGGGCTGCATCCTCATCACTGAAGCTCCATTGGCTACAGATCTGTGCTGGCATCTAAAGAACGATGCACAACTACAGCTCTGCCTGCATAATCAAACTCCCTGTGCACTATTGAAGTCACATCAGCTCCTTGTGCTGAAATCTATCATGCTGCTGTTGCATTGCACTGTCCCTCTGAAGCTCTCTGCGCTGTTGCAGCTCTGCACTGCGTCAACAGTACTGCACTGCGCTGCTAAAGTCACATCAGCCTCTGTGCTACTACTACTTCTACGCTGCTCCTCCCAGCCTCCAGATCTGCCTCTGCCTCATCTGTGATCTATGCACCCACTGCTCCACTAGTCCTGCTACTATCTTAAGGCTGCCGTAGCTCGCTTGTGATCAAAGAGATGAGCTGCTCAAGGAACCCGCCTTACTTCCATGTAGCTCCTCTACATGTCCATGTCAACCCACCTCCGTGGTTCATGAGCACTCATGGCTACATCATCTCCCGACCCATCATCTGCCACCGCTGCTTTGGAAGAAGATGCTTCCTTGTCCTTCTTCTTTTCTGGAAAATGGCTGGCAAAATGTCCCATTTTTCCACACTGGAAGCACTTGATCTTAGAAAGATCCTTCTTCTTCTTCGGTTGCTTCTTCGATGCCCAGGCTGCATTTTCCTCCTCTTCCTTCTTTACTTTGCTCATCCCAGGGTTGTGCTGCTTCTTGGTGAACCTTCGTAGTTCTTCTTACCACAGGATCGACCAGAAGCTGTCCCAATCTTGGAGGTCCGCTCTGCCCAAGATACTTTGTACAAAGGTTTCCCACTCATCTGTGACTGCATTGAGGGCAATCCTGACTATCAATGCATCATCTACGGTTGCACCCGTTGTAGTCAGCTGATCCCTGATTGACTGCAATCTGAAGAGGAAGTGCTCGATATCTTCTCCCTTGGTCATCATGAATGACCTCATTTGGGCCTCCAACAACATCTTTCTTTGGACTTATTTTCCCTCATATAGGGAAGTCAAGGCCTTCCACATCTCATTAGCTGTCCTCTTCTCAGTTATGTGTGGCACAATATGATCCTTGATACTGTCCATTATCAGCTGCTTGGCATGCCCAGCAGCTTCCCTATGCTTCCGTAGGAGATCCGCATCTGTCAGTGTGGCCAGAGTCTGCTCTGCATGGTCTCTTAGACCATATGCCTCAAGGACAATCAGGATCCTTGCTTTCCACACCTAAAAGTTTGAGAGACCCTCTAGCCTATCCTGATCATGCAGTCCATGAGGAGCCATCTGCTCAGAATGTGTTGGAGCTCCTCTTCTCTATGCTAGAGATCTGGATCTAGGGTCCTTTTCGAACTTTGCACCCTCTGTTCCATCTGACACTTGATTTCTCTCCTTGGAAATCTACCAAATCAACTATGATTCAACTTCTTCTTTGATCCTCTGACTAAATTGCAAGTTTCCTTTGGCAAGAAACTCTCTGAGAAGCTGATCTCTTCCCAAACTTTGTCACTTGTGTTAAGGTTAAAAATCTGAAAACTTCAGAAGTTTAACCCCACTAGTTCTTCTGAATTTCTGCAACTTTTCTGTAGACTTTTTCTGGATCTGACAGATTCAGATCTGAATCATACTGGCTGGCTTCAGATCCAACTAGTGTTGTTTCTGAGCTGCCTCTGCGCAATGATTGCGTGGGCTTGCTAGGACACAGCGTTGGACAACGTCACCCTTCCCTCTACGTGAATCTCCTCCTGAAAACTCCGTTGTCCCTTCAGATCTGCTTTTCTGCTGCCTTTCCAGTTGCTTTCTGCAGCTAGATCCTTCAGATGCTTCAACTGGTGACCCTTCTAGATTTGCAATTGCTCTGATACCATGTAGAAATTTCTGAATCTTAATTCTTATGCAGAAATTATTTCTGTTAATTCGGTTAAGCTTCTCCTACTTATACAAGTTATCAACTGAATAAATTCAAGTTAACATCAAAGCAAAACACATAACAAATCTTTACCAATTCAGATCTAGAATAAGCACATGCACACATAGACAAAGTGACATAGTTATTTCTGGACAAATTGTCCCCGGAAAAACCCAATGTGGGAAAACCGGTCTCTGGCTATTGGAGGGCTCTATTATTAAGAATATTTCTGAAAACACAACTCTGGGTTCCAGATCTGGAAAACCCTATAGAGAAAACTCTAGATCTGCAACACCTGACTGATCTAAGACCAACAATACTGACTGATCCACACCCTCAAACGGGATTTACAGAACTTAGCCAGATCTAGGCCTAGAAACCCCAGATCTGCCCCTGAAAGACACTGCGTCAGCCTCTAAAGGCCTCCAAATGCTCAACGCTGTCACTGGAAGGGATTGCGTTACCCCAGACTGAGTGACGCAGTCACTACGCTGCCCCTAAGGGTCTCTGCGTATCCCCTGAAGGGTTTCCTGAAAATCACGCTGTCCTTGCCGCTGCTGCCTTCCTCTGCGCTGTCTTTCCTGATCTCTTCTCTGCTTCTTGTGTATTTTAGACCCCGGGATCATATCATCGCCTTTGTCTAAATTCCCCTCTCTGCAACTGAAACACTTGAGAATCCTTAGCAACATTGCCCTAGAATCTCAGCTTAGCTTCAGTGCTCTGCCTCTGTGTATCTTACAAATGACCCCAAGTCTTTCCTTTATACTTTTCTCGTTGACAAATCAACGGCCAACATTAAATCTTTAATCAATGGCTAAGATTAAAAGAAAGTTTGATCCGTGTGACGTAAGACAATTTCATCACATGTTTAATTAAATTCACTTTAATTATTTTATTTTCCTAAGTTTTAACTTAGGAAATACATTAAAATAATTAATTAATTTAATATCTCCTAAACTAGATGAAATTTCCCAAATCCATTTCTGGGTCTTGTAGATCAAGTGAACTCTAGTCTTTCCTCAAAATTTGGGACCTAGAGCACAACTGATGCTACCCCAAATACACAAAATCTCAACACTTTTCCCTCCAAACCCCGAACCCTAGGGCTTGGAGTACCTCCCAAGCTACACAAATCAACACCTTGTGATGCAGATGCCCCATCCTGTTGTGCGAAAGCTCGCACAGGGTCTCCTTGTCATGCACCAGTGCCTAAACAGGCTTTCTTGTAGCCTATATAAGTTGCCCTCCTTGAATCCAATCTTTAAAGATGTGTTTGGACTAGCTTCCTCTGGGCGTATGAACACCTGCCCTAACTGCATAACCTTTGTCCTCCATGATTGAGATGGGCAACAAGTTCTTCAAACTAGGCACATATAACACCTCCTGAGCATCAAATGATCCTCTTGACTCAAGTGAGAATTGCATGGTCCCCTGTCCCCTCACTGCATACTTCGAATCATCGCCAAGCTCCACATTGATCCTTTAGTCATCCTCTAAAAGTTGATTGAACAACTCTCGTGCTTCAATCATTTGATGGGAGGCATCACTGTCCAGGTACCAAGTGCTCCTGAGTCCTGACAATAGTGCTGGTAGAAAGGCAAGAAACAAGGGAAAAATCATTCTCGAACATTGTTGCAAATTCACTTAGCTGGGCCTCTACTGTTGCTGCTACTTGTTGTGTCTTCCCTTTGCCTTTCTTCTTCTTTGGAGGTCAAGAAGCATAGTGATGTTGATTATGTCAAACAAAGCACTCGATCTTGCTGATGTCTTTCTTCTTTCCAGGCTGATGTCCTTCTCCTTCACTGTTATCTTTCTTGGTGAAAGCTTCCCCTTTTCCCTTCTTCGTCTTGCTGATGAAGGCCAAGTTTTCATAACCACCTCCTTGCTTGTTAGCTCTGCACTCTTGTCGAGTCTCCTCCTGAATGCGGTCATCCTATAGTCTCTGCCAGTTTGGAATGTTCTCTTGAGCACAGATCCCTTTCTCAAACGGTTCTTGAGGCTTGGTGAACCCGTTTAGAGCTACATTCACTAGCTCTGCATCCATGATCTTTTCTCTAATTGTTGCAAGCCAATCACGGATCTGTGTGATCCTCATAAGGTAACTGATAACATTGTTAGATTTGCTTATCTGACACTCTCAAAGCTTGTTCTTCATAACCATTTTTGGTTCAGATTGTCACTTTTGAAGAGACCAACAAGGGCATCAAACACGTTCTTTGCTGTGGTCTTCTCTACCACATGCAGTATCAGGTGATCTTTCATGGCATGTAATATCACCCTCTGTGTTCTAACATCCTTCTTGGCATGTGCTGTCTGATTTGCAGGATTTGCTTGCACTAGAAGGACCTTCTCCACATTCGCTCACAAGTCTTGCTCCTTCAAGAGCAGTGTGCCTCTTCCTTCCAATTCAACAAATTTGAAGCCCCACCTAGTGTGTGCTGGAACCTGACTTTGCTTCCTGCCATGGTTGTTTCGTGCTTAATCCTCCAAGCACTCTGTAGATCTGATGTTGAGACCTTCAAATCCAATAGATCTGCACTCATCAATTTTAGATCTTCTTTTCTCTTCAAAGTCCATGTTGATTTTTGAAAACTAGTACCTAGGTAAATAGATCAGATCTAGATTTACACTACTGAAATTCTTTAACCAAATAAAACAGCAGAAAAACTTAAAAAGGCAAGAAAAGCAAGAAAAGACAGGAAAAAAGGCAAATATCGTGCATGCACAATTTTGTGTGCTCTTCAACATCAGTTACTCATTCAAATAACTTTCAAATTTACCAGAGCTCGCATATTTTAGAAAATGGCTCTGAGAAAAAATACAAATGAAACCTAGCAAACCTGAATTTCCAGCTCTTGGAAATCTGTCCTAGATCACTTCTATGCTAGACTGTACGGTCTGTACGGCCTACAAACTAATGGCTGCCCTCTCCTTTGCTGCTGCTGCAATTCTTCTCCTTGCCCAGAAAATCAAAATGTCCTCCTTTTAATTTTCTCTCTTTCTAAAAATGCTTCTCAAGAAAATAATTGATTGTGTCCTTTCTTTCACTTGGCTTCCTTTATAATTTTGCATTGGGCTAGATCCCTAATCTCATCTTGAGTTGAGATCAATGGTCCAAAATTCAACTTAAATCACTAGTACCCAAACTTCGGCACTTTATTAAATTAAAGTCACTTTATAAAAAGACATTCATGTAATTAATTAATTAATCAATAAAATGAACTCCTAAGTCTGAGAGCCATTTAATGATGAATTCCACAACTTGGATACTTTTCTTTTGCCAAAATACGTATCAGAGCTACAATCATCAACAAACTTAGGGTCAAGGAAAAGGTAACACCCTTAATCTATTCTTGATACACTCAGCTAAGCGAACACTGTTGTAAAATAGAGATTCTTGTTTTTATTGGACTATGACCAAGAATTATTGAATGCATTTTTTGCTTCTTCTTGGAGAGGACCCGCTACTTTAGTTCTCTGGTGATTAAATGCTATGACAATATCTCTCTCTTCTACTTTGTCCTGGAACTTGGGCTTTGGCAATATCTTCAGTTTCAGAAAGAATTCTTTACACACGATGCCTAGAAACTGGATCTCCTTCTTTCCAAGAAGGATGTTTTCTTAACTTCCAAATGCAACAACGATCTATATCCTAGTTTAGATTTCTTCTTAATGAACCTTAATCAATAACTCTAGAAATTGAACTTTGCTACAGTTTGATATTTGGATCAGTGAGAGTGCACAAAGAGAATAACTGCTTCTCTCCTCTTCCTCTCACAATACAATTCTGTAAATTTTAGTAGATGTTCTATGCTTGGAGCAACTTTACTTTTCTCACAACAATCATACAAATAGTTAAGTAAAATGCAGATAGAACATATAAGTGGATCTTATAGAAGACAAATCAGAAACAGGAAAAATGTGGTGGTGCGTTACGGCGGTCAACAGGATGCTTCAACCAGCAAAGTCTCCTTGGTCAGCCAGCCCAGAATGTGTCACAACAGTCCTCCAATCAGCAAACGAGTCAACCCAAGTCAACTCCAAAAAAGTCAACGCTGTCCAGAAAAAGTCAACGCAGGGCAGCAAGCTAAAAGTCAACGCAGCAGCAGATTGGTCAACCCTTTGACCTCGATTTCTGTGCCAAGCAGTACGGCCTTCCAAAATCGAACTTCTCACCAAATTTCAGCCCATTCGGACCATGCATTGACCAAAGTCAACGCTGGTCAAACTTCCAGCAAAACCCTAGCTGCAGCAACTCGTCCTTCAGCTCAGCCGTACAGAAATTCGTCCTTCTTCTTCACACGTGTGGGCTGGAAATGTCTTCTAAGGAGCTCGTACTACATCAGATGAAAGAAGAAGATGTGTGTTGTGTTGTGATCAAATGCTCTCCAACTTTGCCTGTATTTATATCCATCATTGGGGTGTGTGACATATCTGCTGGGGGTGTGAAACCTTAAGGCCGACCTGCACATATAATTTATTATGAATAATAAATTCAAAATAAATGTTCTGCTCATCGGATTAAGACATATTATATATGGATTTTACACCTCTTCGAAAGAGGATTCCAACAAAAATATTAGCCTCTTAATCTGAGCATCATAACATGGAGTTTGGACCTAGTTGTCCAAATTTAACACTCCCTCTCAACTAGGGAGAACTCCATCCATCAGTGCAATCAAACATCGTGCGTCATCCCGCCGTAACTTGCTTTGCTGGCCTCTTTATTTCAGAACAGAAGTGGGTCAGTCACAAAGACGTCATCCCCCGACTGACATAATCAGTCCAGAGGTTCGAAACCTCTATCAAACTCATAAAGAGTATCCAACCAACCCAAAGTTGGTTCATCTGACCCGAAGTCAGGCAGACGTCCCAGACCTCACTAAACTTGATCCCAGATCAAGTGGTTGGACCGTGCCATCCTAGATAGAGAGTACGGCAATCTCTGATGCGTCCATCGGTCTTTGCTAATAGTCTCTAGCTTTTCCCACCTCATTGGCCAAATGAGAGGTACTTCCCATGAGCCCTGAACTCAATGGGTAGGATGCATACGGGGCACAGATAAATGAGAGGCGAACCAGCTCAATAATCACAAGGGTGGGGCGGAAGCATTATGAGTGCTTATAGCTCCGAGAAGCTATCCCCAAAGCCCCCCAGAGCTCCCAGAGCTCATCGTCCAACAGGACCCACATCATAGGGTCTTTCCACGACACCAAGACTCTCACGGAAGGTTAGGAACTTGACCTTCCCCAGGGGCTTAGTGAGAATATCCGCGACCTGCTCATCAGTTTCTATATGATCGAGCCTTACGGCGCCTCGCTGTACCATATCCCGGATAAAGTGGTACCTGATATCAATATGCTTGGATCGGTCGTGGAACACAGGATTCTCAGTCATACGAATCCCACTCTGATTATCACAGAGTATCACAATGGTATCTAGCACATGTCCAAACAACTCACTAAAGAGCTTCCGCAACCAAACTGCTTCACAACAGGCCATACTGGCAGCAATGTATTCGGCCTCCGCGGTGCTCAAAGCCACCGACTTCTGCTTCCTGCTCATCCATGAGATCGAAGCAGAACCAAGATTGAAGCAGCATCCAGATGTGCTCTTACGATCCACCACACTGCCAGCCCAATCGGCATCGGTATATCCACGAAGTATCACACTCCCGGCAGTGTATCTCAGCCCATGGTTTATCGTGCCCCGAAGATATCTCAAAAGATTCTTGGCACCAACCCAGTGAAAATGATGAGGAAGCTCGACCATGTTGACTCAAAGTGTTCCTTTGCAAAACATGTAATACGTGCAGTGTTTTCAAGAACATCAAAGCTCCTATGAGTTGGCGTACTCGGTAGGATTGGCCAAGATAGGCCCGGCGGCGCTGCCACTCAACTTCTTAAAGTTGAGTTCCATCGGTGTCGACATGAAATTAACGAGTCCACCATCCCAAATCTTTCCCGAGAAGCTTCACAATGTATTTTCCTTGAGAAAGGAAAATCTCTCGAGTCACCCGGACTTCTCCGGGCCTAGGAATAGTGCATCGGTCCCTGAGTCCTTCATCTCGAACTCGACGGTGAGCTCCTCTTACATTGATGAATAGAGAGGGTCGGCCACACCACATCGAGAGGTCGTCACATACGGCCTTAGAATGAGGCTTCCCCTGTAACCTTGAAGTAAGGGTTCGGATCGAAGCATTACTTCGAGTGGCTTGACTTCATCAAGTAACCTCCATCCTCTCGTACCCAGCTCTGGGTGCTTGCTTTAACCCATAGAGGGCTTTCTTCAACCTGCAGACATAAGTGTCTCGATCTTGAACTTCAAATCCCAGAGGTTGTTCTACATACACCTCTTCCTTTATTGCACCATGCAGAAAAGCGGTCTTGACATGGTGGTATATCGTGCCACGGGTGCAAATATGTCATCATAGTCAATTCCTTCCTTTTGAGAGAAGCCACGGGCAACAAACCTTGCCTTGAACTTTTCAGCACTCCCATCAGATCCATGTTTGATCTTGTAGAGCCATTTTGCGGTGACAACAGATTTGTCCTTCGGTCTCGTGACCACATCCCAGACATCATTCTTCATTATGGACTCATATTCTTCGTGCATAGCATCCTTCCAAACTTGATGCTTTACGGCTCCCTCAAAAGATCCAGGTTCAGATTGTACAATAGTACTCATGGCAACTAGATACCCTTGGTATCTACACGGCTTCTTGCTTTCTCGGAATGTCCCCCTTGGGGCAGCATGACCCTCAGCATCTTCGAGGGTGTCCCTGAGCCATGATGGTCTCTTTCCCAGTGAAGGAGATGGATCGATAGGGTCCATTGGTCCTTCAATATCAGGCATTGTCTCATCCTGCGGTTCTTCCAGATTTCCAGGCCTTTCTTCATGATTTTCTCCAGATCTGGGAAGATCTACCACTTTCTTCAGGGAAGCATCTTCGTCAAAAGTGACATCATGGCTTATCTCTACTTCCCTTTGACCAGGTACATAGACTCTATATGCCTTAGAAGTCTCACTGTAGCCCACAAACATTCCTTTCTTCCCAGTAGCATCTAGCTTACTTCTCTTTTCTTTCGGCACATGAAAATAGACAGGATATCCAAAAATTCTAAAATGTGAGACATCGGGTTTCTTACCAGAGAAAACCTCTTCGGGAGTTTTGGAGTCCAAAGCGGAATGAGGGCATCGGTTTTGAATGTACACAGCAGTATTTGCAGCTTCTCCCCACAGAAACTTTGGTAGACCCTGGTCACATAGCATGGCACGGGCGGCTTCCACAATAGTCCTATTCTTGCGTTCAGCAACACCATTCTGCTCAGGAGTATATGCAGTGGTAGTCTCCCTCTTAATGCCAGCTTCTCTGCAAAAGTCTTTGAACTCATTTGACTCATATTCAGTGCCATTGTCGGTCCTCAAAATCTTGATCTTCTTTTCGGTCATATTTTCCACCAAGGCTTTGAAGGTACGGAACCACATGAAAGCCTCATCCTTCTTCTTCAAGAAGTATATCCAGGTTTTGCGAGAGAAGTCATCAGTAAATGTCATGTAGTAAGAACATCCCCCCAGGGATGTTACGAGCAACATACCAGATAGATCAGAATGGACCAGTTGCAATATATTAGATGTCTTTGTGACACTTGAGGGGAAAGGTCCCCTTGTATGTTTTCCTTCAGCACAGCCCTTACATACACCTTCATGATTATTTCCAAAGTCAGGCATCCCTGTCACCACCTTCCTAGCTTCGGGAAGGGCCTTGTAATGAAGGTGTCCAAATCTTTGGTGCCATAGTTCGGTTTGACGGATAGTATCACAAGTCATAGCTCCCAACGGACTCCCTCCAACCTGGTAGAGTGTACCAACTCTAAAACCAATTGAGATAGCTTCCTTGAAGCTCTCATTCCACATGAGCACCTTTCCATCAGAGAAAGTTACATTGAATCCTTTGTCTTCCATGGCAGATACAGACACAAGGTTCTTCTTCAATTTAGGTACATAGAGTACATCTTGCAAACGTAGGACTTGTCCTTGAGACAATTGGAGGGTCACAGTCCCTGTCCCTTTCACGGGATATGTGGCATTATCCCCAAGGATAATTTCTAGATTAGTATCCCTTTCAACCATGTCAAAGAGTGCTTCCTTGAATCCAGTGATGTGTCTTGAGACACCACTATCGATTAGCCAGACATCCATAGTGTCGGGCGGAGATGCAGCAGAGAGAGCAGATACAAGAATATACTCATTTCTTTTATCAACAACATTAGACTCCTCATACCTGGTATTTCTAGACCTTTTAGAAGGTTGATTGTTTCCACCAAAGTGAGCCTTCCTCTTTCCTTTGGATTTGTCATTTCTTCGATTCCCATTCCTTCGGTTGTTGTTGTTATCATCACTATCGGGAGAATCCTTCTTGAAGGGGCATTCTCTAGCATAGTGACCAGGCCTATGGCAAGTGAAGCACTTGCCCTTCTTTTCTTGAGTCTTCGTTCTTGCTTTGTCCTTAGGACCACCAGAGTTCTTCTTTCGAGAATGAGCACCATAGGCAGCATTTCTGTCATTATCGAATTCCTTCATCCTGGTTTCTTCTTGCATACATCTAGACAGAAGCTCATCAAAGTTAGGAATGGTATTATTGTTGAGAATGGTAGTTGTGAATACTTGCCATTAATATGGAGGTCCTCCAAGTGCGGTGAGAACCATCTCACGATCAGCTATTGTCTCTCCAATAGCTAGCAGATTGTTCCTTGTTTCGGTCAATTTCAGAAAGTAAGTTTGAACAGACTCATCCCGGCCCTTCTTCATATTCTTCAACTTGTTCTTGAGGAATAGCACTTGGTTCACATTGTTTAACTTGAACATAAGGATCAATTTGTCATACATCTCCTTGGATGTGCCTAGTTCAGATATATAGGCAACCAGGCTCTTATGTATGGATTCCCTGATCATCAGCTTTGCTTTGATCTCTCCCTTCTTATACTTGTTTCTAACAGCAGTGGTAGCATTGGATGGAGGTTCTTGAATCTTACCCAGCACATGATCCAAGAGATCATGGTCTTCCAATTTGAGATCTAATATCATCTTCCGGGCATGGAAGTCATCCCTTCCAGTCAGCTTGTCATTTTCCTTGAATTCAAGACTTGTGGAACCCATTTCTTCCGGTGGTGATTGCTAAAGATAGAGTTTGTCTTCACCTCCGCTCTGATACCATGTAAATTTTTGTAGATGTTCTATGCTTGGAGCAACTTTACTTTTCTTACAGCAATCACACAAATAGTTAAGTAAAATGCAGATAGAACATATAAGTGAATCTTATAGAAGACAAACCAGAAACAGAAAATTTTGGTGGTGCGTTACGGCGGTCAACAGGATGCTTCAACCAGCAAAGTCTCCTTGGTCAGCCAACCCAGAATGTGTCACAACAGTCCTCCAATCAGCAAACGAGTCAACCCAAGTCAACTCCAAAAAAGTCAATGCTGTCCAGAAAAAGTCAACGCAGGGCAGGAAGCTAAAAGTCAACGCAGCAGCAGATTGGTCAACCCTTTGACCTCGATTTCTGTGCCAAACAGTACGGCCTTCCAAAATCGAACTTCTCACCAAATTTCAGCCCATTCGGACCATGCGTTGACCAAAGTCAACGCTGGTCAAACTTTCTGCAAAAGCCTAACTGCAGAAATTCATCCTTCAGCTCAGCCGTACAGATTTGTCCTTCTTCTCCTTCACACGTGTGGGTTGAACTCGTCCTCCAAGTAGCTCGTACTAAATCAGATGAGAGAAGAAGATGTGAGTTGAGTTGTTGTGAAATGCTCTCCAACTTTGCCTGTATTTATATCCATCATTGGGGCGTGTGACACATCTGCTGGGGGTGTGAAACCTTAAGGCCGACCTGCACATATAATTTATTAAGAATAATAAATTCAAAATAAATGTTCTACTCATCGGATTAAGACATATTATATATGGATTTTACACCTCTCCGAAAGAGGAATCCAACAAAAATATTAGCCTCTTAATCTGAGCATCATAACATGGAGTTTGGACCTAGTTGTCTAATTATATATGGATTTTACACCTCTCCGAAAGAGGAATCCAACAAAAATATTAGCCTCTTAATCTGAGCATCATAACATGGAGTTTGGACCTAGTTGTCTAAATTTAACACTATGTGACCAAACTTGAAGGGGGAAAAGGTGGTGGAAGCTACAAGTTTTTGCTCCCTCATGGTTGTCATGGAGGAAAACCATATAGCGGTTCATATACCCGTGTGACGAGGCATCTTTGTGGGGTGATGGACAGTGATGAAAGAAAGGGTGCTGTGGGGATAGCAATTTGCCCAAAGGTTCCAGCTGAACAAAGAAGAAAATACATCCAAATAGAGGAGGTCGCACAACAAAAAAATAAAAAACAAAAAACTCAATCTGAATCAAGTGAAACCTCTAGATTTGGTAGCCCATCTGCTCATGGTGTTTCTGCAAGTTCTGGAGGTAAAAAAACAATAGCAGATTTCCTTAATGTTGCTGGGAAGGATGATGTGGATGGAAAGATAGTCCGATTTCTTTGTGCTTGCGGTGTACCATTCAATGTGCTTCTCTCTCCCTATTGGCATGAAATGTTAAAGGGCATCAATGAAGCCCCAAAAGGATACAGGTCCCCCAACTATGAGAAAGCTAGAACAGTGTTATTAGAAAGAGAAAAAGGAAAGGTTCAAGTAGCTTTGACACGTTTTACAAATGAGTGGATGGATAGTGGGGTATCCATTGTATCAGATGGGTGGACAAATATCAGAAACCAACATTTGATAAATGTTCTTGGTGTTTCTGCTACTGGTGCAATGTTTATTGCATGTCATGATTCCTCCTCTGTCAGTGCAACTTCCCAAAACATTGCAGATCTCCTATTGCAATCAATCAGAGATGTTGGTCCTAGCAAAGTGGTTCAAGTTATCACAGATAATGCAACAAATTGTAAGGGAGCAAGTAAAATTATTGAGCGTACTTATCCACACATATTTTGGTCTGGGTGCTTGGTGCACACATTGAACCTTTTGATGCATAATATTGTGAAGCATAAAGAATGTGGGCGGATTAATGAGCTATACAAGAGAGGGAAGAACCTCATTAAATTTATCACAGGGCATACAAGGTTTAACTACTTCTATGGCACTTACTCCAAGTTGCAGTTGCTTAAACTTGCAAAAACCAGATTTGCAAGTTATTACCTCACCTTTAGGCGGCTAGTGAAGGTGAAACAAGCTCTAACTAATATGGTCACCGCTGAATCATGGGAGGAGATTAACACTGATAGAGATAGTGCTAATGCAGCAAAGGACACTATTCTTGACATGTTTTTTTGGTCACAGGTTAAATATGTTTTGCAATTCACCAAACCAATTTATCACATGATCATGTTTGGGGATTCAGATAAGCCAATAATTGGGGAGCCGTATGAGAAAATGGACAACATGTTGGGGCAGATTAAAGACATTGTTGAGCCTAGAGATACCACCTTGTACAAATATATTCGTGCAGAGGTGGTAAAATGATGGGATATGCCAAATATTCCATTGCATGCATTAGCATATGTATTGACACCTAAATATTATAGTCCATTATGGCTTTCTACAACAACACCTGGGGGGGCGAGCAGGAGAAAACCACACCTAGATCCAAAGGTCCTAATAAAATATATGGATGCACTGGATAAATTAGTCCCTGATGAGGAGAAGGCACACTTGTTACGGAAACAATTGAGCAACTATACACTTTCCCCTGGTCCATTTGGGAGCATGCATGCTATTAGAGATCGAGAGAGTTTTTCTTCTATTGAGTGGTGGAACATGCATGGAGGTGCTACTCCACTTCTACAGACTTTGGCATTGCGGGTGCTATCATGGGTGGTAAACACTTCTTCTGCAGAGAGGTGTTGGAGCTCTTATTCTTTCATCCACAGTGTCAAAAGGAACAGGTTGAGTTTACACTGAGCAGAGAGCTTGGTTTATGTTCATTACAACTTGAGATTGTTGTCCCATTCTGTGAAGATGCAAAGAGTAACAGAGACCTTAAGGTTTGGGACAGGTATCCAGAGGAGACCAATTTGGAGGATGGAGTGTTGCGATTAGAGTAGTTAGAGGATGCTCTTACCCATGATGATGATGATCGACTTGACATGCCACCCCCCACTGTTCCTATGCTTCCTAGGTTCCATGGTTCAACACCAACAGCAGGGGCTCTGTCTTCATCAGTTATAGTGCCATTGCCACAACTTCCATAACCACCATCTTCTTCATTGCCACCACGTGGAGGCGCACCGTCACGTATTCTTCGTGGTGGAAGGAGGAGAGACGAGTAGATATTTTCAGTGTTCACACTTTACTGCTTTTGTCATAGATTACCATTAGACTTGTAGGCTGCTTGTGAATTTGAACTTTTTTGTCTTGGGGGTGACCAAGTGGCCTATTTTCTAAACATTATTATTTGAATTTTGGACATGACTAATGGTGAGTCTTGGACTCTTGACAGTTGCTCACTTATAATATGCTTTATGTTTTATAATATGGTTAAATGTTTTATGTTTATCATTTATGTTTTATAGTATGCTTAATTTTTAAATGTTTTATGTTTTAAAATTTATAGTATGCTTAAATGTTTTATCATGCTTAAATGTTTTATGTTGATCATTTATGTTTTATAGTATGCTTAAATGTTTTATGTTTATCATTTATGTTTTATAGTATGCTTAAAACTTAATTATTTGATGTATGTTTGTAATTTTTAGGATCTAGATTCTAGATTCTTGGTGCTCGAATAATTAATTATTGATGTACAATGGAATCATGGATGTCATATCTATCTTGATTTATGTAAAAATATGCATGTTTTCATGTCTTTTACAACTAATATGGTATTTGGGATTGTTGTTTTGAATATAAATGCATATATATATATTTATATACTAGACGCTTCCAAAACGGTTCGCTTCCTAAATTTTTGGAAAATGACGCTTCCGCGTCCCTGCTTCCAAAAAACGTCCCCGCTTCGTGCAACGTTGGCTTCAACGCTGGATCTGGTGGATCTGTTGTATGCTCCTCCTGCACTCATCTTAAACAAGCTCTGATACCATGTGAAAGTTCCGTAAATCTCTGGAATCCTATTGCAACAACTGGAAGATATTCACCTAATTATTATTTTTTAACTTAACAATCTGTTTGCAGTTTACTACGACAAACACTGAATACATCACACTGCAACCTACATAAATAAACTGCGAAAGAAATACAAGTGCATAAATAAAACTGAAAAAGAATCACAGACACATTTGACATAGTTATTTTTGGACCAATGTCCTCGAAAAAACGCGATGCGGGAATACTGGTGCAGTAGCTGAGGGTTTATATATTATGTAGTAACTATTTATGAGTACAATCTATGATTGACACATCTATCAAATCATGCACAAAAACTGACAGAAAAGATCTTGTGAGACAAACCTCACTCCTCCACAAGAACCCGACACTGATCAACACCCACACTGAACTGCCCTGCGCTACCTCTGTCACAACAATGAGTACCCTCTGTCTTTGTGGTGGTATTTTTGTTGGCTGGCAACTAAGGCCTTATGGCCCTCGAAAAATCTCTCCAAAATCTAGCACTGGCGCAACGTTGTTTCCTTAGCAAAATTATGACTTCCCTTCAGGCTCTGCGCAATGACTGCGTAAGCACTGCATCACTAGCTCTGTGCTGCGTCTGTGGTTCTCTATGTCTTTGTTGTTATGCACTCTCCGGCTCAGGAATGCTTCCAACCGGAATTATTGCCCCTCTTTTTCCAAAGATCTCTCGATCGAAGTTTTTCCCTGAGCACTGTTCACTAAAGAAATCGATCTCTTAATCTTTACTCCGCCAAATGTGTTTTCCAAATGACCCTTCAAGTCATTCTTATATACTTCTCGTTGAAACTTCAACGACCCAGATTAGATCTCTAATCAATGGCTAAGATTAATTTTTGACTTGATCCGCCTTTTCTAGAACATTCACTCCCATATTGTATTCACTTTAATTATTTTATTTTCCTAAGTTTAGACTTAGGGTCCCTTTAAAAATAATTAATTATTTTAACAGAATACAATTCGGGTGGAATTTCACCAAACAATATCTGGGTAATTTGGAATACATGTGTCTAAGCCTCTGTAGATTTTGAGACTAGAGCACATCCGATGCTACCCCAAAATTAACATAGAGAGCTAATCACAAACTTCCTAAAGTTTAGTAAGGAAGGGGTCTATACGCTCCCCTTTCTTCATCCTGATACACCTCGGTTCTCAACTTCTCCTCCAAATACATCTTCCGCTGCTCGAAAGATCCCTGTTATAGCGTGGCAAGAGCATCCAACATTTTCTTGGCAGTGTCCTTGTTAGCTGTAATATCCCCAAAGGGAAATAACCAGTAATACACAGAAATATGCCAGACAGATATAGAAAATACAATGCTGGAACCAGATCATGGAACAAGTACATATAGAATGCCAGAAAACTAAGCCATTTTATTAATCTGAGAATACATAGAGAGGAGTACAAAATAATCAGAATGAGTGCACCTATCCTTGCCCTAGGCAAGTGGAGACCCTCTCAGAAAAGATAATGGCTGCAAATAAGGACAGCGTCCTAGCTGGCTGAAGATCTGCTATGAAGAGCTGCTGCTGGAATGCAATGGAACTGTGAACTGAAGACTAGAAGATGGCTGATCTCAATCCTCCAAACCCTCACCAATAAAAACGCTGTCTCTGCTAGTGACAGCGCAGAAGACAGATGAAATGCTGGCCACAGAACCTCCAGATGGCAAGATCAACTCCTCAAGGCTGGAGTCACTGAAAACGCTGCCAAATCTCACACACCAGACTCTGCTCATCAGATCAGCGTCCCTCCTGATTGGATCTGCGTTCTCCCTCCCTCAGATCTGCTAGATCTGAATCCTCCTTTCCAGATCTGTGTCCTATCACTCCAGATCTGCGTCCTCTAAGGCCAGATCTGCTGCT
This sequence comes from Pinus albicaulis, assembly GCA_034641835.2. Classification (NCBI taxonomy): domain Eukaryota; kingdom Viridiplantae; phylum Streptophyta; class Pinopsida; order Pinales; family Pinaceae; genus Pinus; species Pinus albicaulis. Next base: position 507,345,946 of record CM076569.1, read on the forward strand.
ATTTCTTCAGATCTAGGCTGGATCTGACAATATCTCCTCAGATCTGCATCCTCCAAGGCTGGATCTGATGCTATCTCTCAGTTGCGCACTCTCCAAGGCTAGGTACGCGATATCTCCTCGGATACGTATCCTCCCGAGCTGGATGGGCGATGCCATCCCTCCGGATCACTCTCAAGGGGTGAATCTCTCGGTCTGTCTCAGGCCAGTTGCGACGGTGCCTCCCCGGATACGCGTCCTTGCGCGACAGCCAGCGGATGCTGCGTCCTTCTCTAGACCACCGTCCTCCTACGGATACGCGGGTCTCGAGGGGCTTCCTTCTCTTATTCTCCACCAAGAGCGCTGTGACTACCTTCGGCGAAGGATGTTGCTCGAGAAAATTACCTTACTAGGGCGAGGCACTCGAAGTCCCCGGCGCGGGGTGCAATAGCACGAGCGAGGCACTCGAGAAGTCCCCGAGGGCTAAGGGTGAGATCTCCGACCGGAGACACTCAGTTTGCACTAAACAGTGCTGCAGACCGACTAAACAACCGGCGTGCTGAAGTAGACAGAAGTCTAGCTCTCACGTCCTCCCTCCTGGATCTGCGCAGTCTCAAGAAGGGCTTCCTTCTCTCCAATTCTCCACCAAGAACTGCTGCTGACTACCACTGAAACTGAAGGATGTTACTCAGAAAATTACCTTACTAGGGCAGGCACTCGAAGTCCCCCGAAGCTAAGGGTGATACCAGAAAATAACCTTACCAGGGCAGGCACTCGAAGTCCCCCGAGGCTAAGGGTGAGATCTCCGAAGGGAGACACTCGGTTGCACTAAACAGTGCTGCAGACCGACTAAACAACCGGCGTGCTGAAGCAGACAGAAGTCTAGCTCTCAATATCAATATCAAATTATGCATACCAAAATAAGGTGAGAACCCCACCTTTTATAGTGCTAAACTCCCTCCAAAACTTTGACTGCATCCTTCACTCTCCTTGGCCTGCGCAGTTACCCTTGGGTCAGCGTGAGGCCTCCCCTCATATCCATGTGGACCCCCAAGGCCCCCTCTCTAAGTTATAACGTTAATCAACTAGGAAAACACTTTATTTTATAAAGTGAGGTGACTAAAGTGAGGTGACCCCTCTTATTTCTCACTTTATTTATTATTTCTAACTAAAGCGGCAAAATTAAACAGAAATGAAATATTCCAACTAGCAAGGCTAATTGGGAATATTAAGGCCTCTCAAGAAACGCTGTTTCTGCCCTGCAACAACCAAGGATGGATGTCAGAAAGTCTCCGTCGCTTCTCTGTTGGTGACTGTCTGCAAAATTAAGCTTGTTCGCCAATGCTGAATGTTGGCCTTTCTGGGGCCGATGCTCTGCCAATACTGCAAAGCTGTGGCTCGGGTCTCGAATTAAACTTCTATCTCCAAGATCACTCCGATACGAAGGAAAAGACAATGCCAGATCCTGCAACCCTTAGTGATACTACCAACTAGGTTCACTGGTCCCATTTTTTGCCATTTGGAGTAAGTCACGATGACAGTCTGTCCATGGTTTCTGATCACATCGCTTCTCACATGACTGATGATCAAGATCTCGCCTACGTTCCCTTCAAATTTTATGATCGTAAGTCAGAGATTTTAACTCAACCACCACACTCTCTCTCCCATCAAGGCATGGAGTCGAAAATATAATGAGGAATATCTCCCTCCCGTGGAATTGCTTGTTCTCAAGCAATGCTTGAACAAGCCTACTCTCTAGCTGATGCTCCCTGCCAATACTGCAAAATGTGCCTGGGTCCCACTGAAACCTCTCTATCTCCTGCATCACCCTGATACGAAGGGATATCTCAATGCCAGGATCCCAAACTGATTTCTCATGATACCGGCCAACCAACAATCCGCCCGGGTCCCATCGCCACCATGGCCAATAATAGCCCAAGTCCCATGGCTCGGACTGCTCACTGCCTCTGGCTATGACTGAAGACCATGACCGCTGCTGCTCTGCATCTATGACTGTGTAAGCTGGCCCATCAACTGTGAACCAACTCGTCACCTCTCTCCAATCAAGGCATGGAGTCAAAAATATAATGAGGAATATCTCCCTCCTGTGGATCCTCCATCTCCAAGCAATCATCCAGACAAAATGAGCCACCTCCCAACAAGGCAACTCCTGAAAACCTCCTTCCACCTCAAGCTCTGGTAATGAAGGTGGGCTGGAAATATGAACTTGGCAAGCATCATAGCTTACCCCATGTTGTCCTTCTCTCCACTCATGACAAGTGTAGAGTCTATGCTGATCCTGGGCTGCCAAATCATTGCCCTCCAATGGCAAAGTGAAAAACAATCCACCATAGAAGGTTCCTCTATCAATGAAGAACAAGCTGGCCCAAAACAAACCATCCATGAAGAATATGACATGGTCATCATGGATCACCCTAATGAGATGTTTGCTGAAGGTTCTACCTGAGGATACATAATGCAAACAATCTCTCACAAGGATACAACGTAGTCTCATCCATTGCAACTTCAGAAAATTACATGGCAAGCAATGTACAAGATTCATCACATCTACTAATGGATAGTAAATGGCTGAATATGACAACAACATAAGGCCAAATACTTGCCCATAGCTGTACAATGGATGAATATCAATCTCATGGCCCACCTCAAAAGAGAACACATATGTAGTAGTGGTGGCCATGCCTCCTCCCATGCTCCCATTAGTACATGTAGTGCAGAAATTATGAGAATTCTTCCCACTCAAAGGCACATCCAACTCATGTGTCTCCCTCATAATCAAGCCTCCCATACAGATCTGATCTATATCAGCAAATGAAGACATGATCAAGAGCAAAATGAAGGAAATGCTGAAGGTCTCATGTGGTGCAAGAAGGTAATCCTCCTCATGCTTGGAAACCCAAGTCAAGAAGAACATGCCATAGATGTCTCTATCATTATTCCCTCCTCTTTGTGCAACAAATATGAAATGATCCTGGGACCTATGGGTTATAGATCCACCATATCTTTGCTGTGCAAACTTCATCCATAATGTTCTGCTCCAAGGTGACAACGCTGTGAGCTCATGCGAATGAGTTCCTGTCAGTACAAGACTCTGTTCTTTGACATGCTCCTTGTCAAAGACTCCTCTAATAATGCTGCAATAAATATGGAATACCTCCCAAGATGGAAGTGCTTCCCCATCCAAGACCATGGAGATAGTGCCATCTCCTCCTCCCGCAACATCATGCAAAGTGTGGGGGCAAATCTGCCCTTGCTCTCCCCAGCAAAGCAACAAGAAATTGTGTTGCCTCCCCATACCTCCATCATGCAACTCATGTGACGAAGACACAATGAATGATATGAGTAACACATCAACACCATGCATCCATACTCTATGCTGATCAATGATGCAAGTATCCATCCTTCTCTTCCCCAACCTCCTACTCTTAGGAAGAGTGTTTGCCAAGTGATGGCCAAACTCTTTCAAGAGTAACCAGCGCAGCCAAGCCTCTTGTTGCCTGGTAGCACAGATCTGCAAGTAGCCTCCTAGCTCCTTGCTCATCATCCCCATCCACTCAATCACTTGTGGATGCCTCCTTCTCCTCATCCTGGTACTCCTCCCATGAGGGCTACCATCCTCCCAAATCAAATTTCTGATTTTGCACTTCATGGGATTTCGAAATATAAACTCCTCAAGGACCAATGAGACCCTATCAAGAATCAAATAGGTGGTAGGCAAAACCCTCCCATCATGATGTGTATGGCTCAAGGGATGTCCAACACAAGCATGAGAGATGTTATCCATCCTAAGATGTCCACCATCTTCTATTTGCTCTTGTGAGAAGGGAAGAAAGTCATTGCACCCCATGGTGTTTCGAAGTGCATCTCCAGTGAGATCTCTCCTTGAGACCTCCTCTTCATCCATAGTCTGCTCCATCGAGTACCAACTCAAAATCTCTCGCCATCCAACCTCAACACGTGGCTGCTGTACCCTGTGCAACTCTAATCGTCTCATACCATTATCCAAGTCAATATATGAGACCTGACTAGGTGGCTCTGCCTCTCTCTCTCTAATGGGAAGAGATGACCCAACAATACTGCTAGTCCCATCCATGCATGCCTGAAGGGGGATGATCTGACGCTCCCTCGTGCTCTCTGGTTGTACCATCAGGGAATCCAGTTGTTCCCCAATGCGGACCAACTTGGCCGCCGACTTGGCACAAGTCACTCTCATATCCTCCAGCTCCTGGTCCTGCAACAAAATGGTCTCCCGTACTGACGCGGCCTTCTCCCTCAAAGCTCGAAGGTCCGTCCGAAGCCGATGATACCGCTGTCTGCGACCATCATCCAATACCTCTGTATCTTCTAGTGCCTCATCGATAATGGATATATCTCCTGATACCTCACCCATCTGTCGTGTGCTGCTACCACCTGAAGACTCGGACATGGCTCCACTCATCACCTCAGTGGGTGGCTCTACCGGGGTAGGCTCTACCTCCTCCACTACGATATCAACCGGCACGGTCAAGGAGGTCTCTAATGATGGTGAGTCCTGTGTCTCACTAGGTGTATCCTCGAACTCCTTGCAATCCCGTGTTCCCTCATCCTCTTCTCCACTGCTCTCGGAGAAGACCTCAATGAAGTGTGCCTTCCCTGCCGCACACCTGTGTCCTGGTGCCCATGGCTCCTGGCAAGTGAAGCACAACCGCTTCCTCCTCAGCTCTCTCCTGGCCTCATCATCAAACTGCCCTCGTCCAGGATTCGTCGTGTCCTTACCCTTAGGCTGGAAGGCCTGCCTCTGGGGATAAGGTGTCCGGGTCCTGGGTAAGACATCCTGTAAGTCCCGAGTTCTGCTGATGGCATCCTGAAGGGTAGCCGGTCTGTTCGACCGGACTAGGCCACGAAGTGGCTCTGACAGCCCCTCCACAAACATCTAAACCATCAGAGCTGCAGATAAATCAGGTACCATCACCGAAATCCTCAAGAAGTCTGAAATGTATGTCTCTGCACTCCCAGTCTGTTTGAGCTTGGTTAGCTCAACAAAATACTGCTCCGGATCCCTCCTGTCCCACGGCTCCTGGCAGGTGAAGCATAATCGCTTCCGTCTCAGCTCTCTCCTAGCCTCATCATCATACTGCCCTCGTCCGGGATTCGCCTTGGGAGGCGGAACCCTCGTGTCCTTACCCTTAGGCTGGAAAGCCTGTCTCTGGGGATAAGGTGGCCGAGTCCTAGGCAAGACATCTTGTAGGTCAGAGTGTAGGTGGCATCTTTGAAGGTAAGCCATTTGATTCGGCCAGGACTGGGTACGAAGTGACTACGCGACCTCCTGACATACATGTGTGCGTGAGATAAGTAATTTCCATCACCGAAATCCTCAAGTGAAGCGAAATGTATTGTCTCTGCCTAAAAAGCATTTTGAGCAGTCGGCTCAACAAATTCTTGCTCCCGGATCCCTCTTCCTGTCCAAACGCTCTACCACCCTCACGATTTATTTCGGCATATGTAAATCTTTATGAATGCCCTAATGTCACCATCCCTTGAACCACCAATCCAGGGCCTCACCATCCCGGATGCAATGTGCCACCTAAATAGCCTCCATTGCGATCCTTGGTTAAGTATGGAAATAGATGTCCAGCTTCTCCACCCAGGATTTTGCCGAACTGTTTGATGAGCCATCAAACGTGGGCAAATGAAATCTGCTAGCTGCGCGGTGGTCATCACGGTGGTGCCTGTGCCCCTGGTGATGATCACGGAATCTAATGCCATACTAGACCTGAACATAATCTCTGAATGAGAGAGCCTTCATGAACGTCGATCCGAAAGCCTGATATGTGAAGTATAACCATCAGAGCCGGATCTATCTCTCGCATATAACGTCCCCCATCTCCCTCAGATAATCACCACAAACCATTGGCATTTTACGCTAGGTGCCTACGAGCTCTCGAGCCTGCCATTGTTCTCAGCTCATCTTCTTTGCCAACCGACCTCAGGTTAGCGAGCTGGAAACTACTCGAAAGCGCGAGAATTTGGGAAGGTGATCACTTGTCCAAAACCCCCGGGAAAAACCCAGAAAACGTTTTTCCTAATTCCAAACTCCACCATTGTTTTCTCTTTGTGCTTTTTCCAACTTCGTTTCGTATTGCAGCGCTATTGCTCTATCTTGATCTCTTTAAGATGTCTTCATAGTCTGGTGACGAGTATGCTACGATACTGCTGTAATATCCCCAAAGGGAAATAACCAGTAATACACAGAAATATGCCAGACAGATATAGAAAATACAATGATGGAACCAGATCATGGAACAAGTACATATAGAATGCCAGAAAACTAAGCCATTTTATTAATCTGAGAATACATAGAGAGGAGTACAAAATAATCAGAATGAGTGCACCTATCCTTGCCCTAGGCAAGTGGAGACCCTCTCAGATCAGATAATGGCTGCAAATAAGGATATCGTCCTAGCTGGCTGAAGATCTGCTATGAAGAGCTGCTGCTGGAATGCAATGGAACTGTGAACTAAAGACTAGAAGATGGCTGATCTCAATCCTCCAACCCTCACCAATAAAAACGCTGTCTCTGCTAGTGACAGCGCAGAAGACAGATGAAATGCTGGCCACAGAACCTCCAGATGGCAAGATCAACTCCTCAAGGCTGGAACCACTGAAAAACGCTGCCAAATCTCACACACCCGACTCTGCTCATCAGATCAGCGTCCCTCCTGACTGGATCTGCGTTCTCTCTCCCTCAGATCTGCTAGATCTGAATCCTCTTTTCCAGATCTGTGGCCTATCACTCCAGATCTGCGTCCTCTAAGGCCAGATCTGCTGCTATTTCTTCAGATCTAGGCTGGATCTGATAATATCTCCTCAGATCTGTATCCTCCAAGGCTGGATCTGATGCTATCTCTCCAGATCTGCACTCTCCAAGGCTGAATACCGCCCAATATCTCCTCAGATCTGTATCCTCCAAGGCTGGATCTGATGCTATCTCTCCAGATCTGCACTCTCCAAGGCTGAATCTCTCAGATCTGCGTCCTCCAAGACTGGTTCTGCCAATGCCTCCCCAGATCTGCGTCCTTTCTGCCTTAGCCAACTGGATCTGCGTCCTTCCTTCTCTAGACCAGCGTCCTCCCCTCGTGGATCTGCGCAGTCTCAAGAAGGGCTTCCTTCTCTCCAAATCTCCACCAAGAAACTGCTGCTGACTACCACTGAAACTGAAGGATGTTACTCAGAAAATTACCTTACTAGGGCAGGCACTCAAAGTCCCCCGAAGCTAAGGGTGATACCGAAAATAACCTTACCAGGGCAGGCACTCGAAGTCCCCCGAGGCTAAGGGTGAGATCTCCGAACGGAGACACTCGGTTGCACTAAACAGTGCTGCAGACCGACTAAACAACCGGCGTGCTGAAGCAGACAGAAGTCTAGCTCTCAATATCAATATCAAATTATGCATACCAAAATAAGGTGAGAACCCCACCTTTTATAGTGCTAAACTCCCTCCAAAACTTTGACTGCGTCCTTCACTCTCCTTGGCCTGCGCAGTTACCCTTGGGTCAGCGTGAGGCCTTCCCTCATATCCATGTGGACCCCCAAGGCCCCCTCTCTAAGTTATAACGTTAATCAACTAGGAAAACACTTTATTTTATAAAGTGAGGTGACTAAAGTGAGGTGACCCCTCTTATTTCTCACTTTATTTATTATTTCTAGCTAAAGCGGCAAATTAAACAAAAATGAAATATTCCTGTTAGCAAAGGCCAATTGAGACATAATACAGTCTCTCAAACACTCTCAAGCTTGTCCTCAAGGCGAAGTGATGGATCTTTTGTAAAGATGCCCACTCGCTCTCCCAAGTGGCATCCTCTGACAAGCCAAAAATTGCTTGTTCTCAAGCAATGCTTGAATGAAGCCTACTCTCTAGGCGATGCTCCTGCACCCCGATACGCAAAATGTGCACAGTTGCACGAAACCTCTCTATCTCTTGCATCACACGATACGAAGGAGGATATCTCAATGCCGGGATCTAAACATTTCTCATGATACCAGCCAACCAACAATCCGCCCGGGTCCCATCGCCACCATGGCCAGTAATAGCCCATGTCCCCTGGCTCGGGCTGCTCATTGCCTCTGGCTATGACTGAAGACCATGACCGCTGCTGCTCTGCATCTATGACTGTGTAAGCTGGCCCATCAACTGTGACCCAACTCGTCACCTCTCCCCAATCAAGGCATGGAGTCGAAAATATAATGAGGAATATCTCCCTCCTGTGGATCCTCCATCTCCAAGCAATCATCCAGACAAAATGAGCCACCCACCAACAAGGCAACTCCTGAAAATCTCCTTCCACCTCAAGCTCTGGTAATGAAAGTGGGCTGAAAATATGAACTTGGCAAGCATCATAGCTTACCCCACTCTGTCCCTCTCTCCACTCATGACAAGTGTAGAGTCTATGCTGATCCTGTGCTGCAAAATCATTGCCCTCCAATGGCAAAGTGAAAAACAATCCACCATAGAGGGTCCCTCTAGCAATGAAGACCAAGCTGGCCCAAAACAAGCCATCCATGAAGAATATGACATGGTCATCATGGATCACCCTAATGAGATGTTTGCTGAAGGTTCTACCTGAGGATACATAATGCAAACAATCCCTCACAAGGATACAGCGCAGTCTCATCCACTGCAACCTCAGAAAATCACATGGCAAGCAATGTACAAGGTCCATCACATCTACTAATGGATAGTAAATGGCTGAATATGACAACATCATAGGTCCAAACACTTGCCCATGGCTGTACAATGGATAAATATCAATCTCATGGCCACCTCAAGAGAAACACATATGTATTAGTGGTGGCCATGCCTCCTCCCATGCTCCTATTAGAACATGTAGTGCGGGGAAATGTCAAAAGGCACATTCAGCTCATGTGTCTCCCTCATAATCAAGCCTCCCATACATATCTGATCTATATCAGCAAATGAAGACATGATCAAGAGCAAAATGAAGGAAATGCTGAAGGTCTCATGTGGTGCAAGAAGGTAATCCTCCTCATGCTTGGAAACCCAAGTCAAGAAGAACATGCCATAGATGTCTCTATCATCACTCCCTCCTCTTTGTGCAACAAATATGACGTGATCCTGGGACCTATGGGTTATAGATCCACCATATCTTTCTTTGCGCACACTTCATCCACAATGTTCTGCTCCAAGGTGACGAGCGCGAGCTCATGCAAATGAGTTCCTGTCAGTACAAGACTCTGTTCCTTGACATGCTCCTTGTCAAAGACTCCTCTAATAATGCTGCAACAAATATGGAATACCTCCCAAGATGGAAGTGCTTCCCAATAATCATCAAAGACCAAGGAGATAGTGCCATCTCCTCCTCCTGCAACATCATACAAAGTGTGAGAGCAAATCTGCCCTTGCTCTCCCAGAAACAAACCAAGCAACAAGAAATTGTGTTGCCTCCCCATACCTCCATCATGCCAATCATGTGATGAAGACACAATGAATGATATGAGTATGATATCAGCACCATGCATCCATACTCTATGTTGCTCAATGATGCAAGTATCTAGCCATCTGCTCCCCGGCCTCCCACTCTTAGGCAGAGTGTTTGCCAAGTGATGGCCAAACTCTTTCGGGAGTAACGGCCCAGCGACCAAGCCTCCTGTGCTGGTGGCACGGTCTGCCAAGTAGCCTCCCAGCTCCTTGCTCCTCAACCACATCCACTCAACCCCTTGTGGATGCCTCCTTCTTCTCTTCATTTGGTACTCTACCCATGAGGGCTACCATCCTCCCAAATCAAATTCTTGTCTTTGCACTTCATGGGATTTTGAAATGCAAGCATCTCAGGGACCAATGAGACCCTATCAAGACCCAAATAGGTGGTAGGAAAAAACCTCCCATCATGATGTGTATGGCTCAAAAGGATGTCCAACACAAGCATGAGAGATGTTATCCATCCTAAGATGTCCACCATCTTCTATTTGCTCTTGTGAGAAGGGAGGAAAGTCATTGCACCCCATGGTGTGTCGAAGTGCATCTCCAGTGAGATCTCTCCCTGAGACCTCCTCTTCATCCATAGTCTGCTCCATCGAGTACCAACTCAAAATCTCTCGCCATCCAACCTCAACACGTGGCTGCTGTACCCTGTGCAACTCTAATCGTCTCATACCATTATCCAAATCAATATATGAGACCTGACTGGGTGGCTCTGCCTCTCTCTCTCTAATGGGAAGAGATGACCCAACAACACTGCTAGTCCCATCCATGCATGCCTGAAGGGGAATGATCTGACGCTCCAACGTGCCCTCTGATTGTACCATCAGGGAATCCAGTCGTTCCCCAATGCGGACCAACTTGGCCGCGGACTTGGCACAAGTCACTCTCATACCCTCCCGACTCACGGTCACACCCAACAAAATGGTCTCCGTCTTTGACGCGGCCTTCTCCCTCAAAGCTCGAAGGTCCGTCCGAAGCCGATGATACCGCTGTCTGCGACCATCATCCAATACCTCTGTATCTTCTAGTGCCTCATCGATAATGGATATATCTCCTGATACCTCACCCATCTGTCGTGTGCTGCTACCACCTGAAGACTCGGACATGGCTCCACTCATCACCTCAGTGGGTGGCTCTACCGGGGTAGGCTCTACCTCCTCCACTACGATATCAACCGGCACGGTCAAGGAGGTCTCTAATGATGGTGAGTCCTGTGTCTCACTAGGTGTATCCTCGAACTCCTTGCAATCCCGTGTTCCCTCATCCTCTTCTCCACTGCTCTCGGAGAAGACCTCAATGAAGTGTGCCTTCCCTGCCGCACACCTGTGTCCTGGTGCCCATGGCTCCTGGCAAGTGAAGCACAACCGCTTCCTCCTCAGCTCTCTTTGGCCTCATCATCAAGCGCCGCTTGTCCGAGTTCGCCGGGAGGCGGAGCCTAGGTGTCCCTTACCCTTGGGGTACGGAAGGCACGTGCGGGGATAAGGTGTCGGGGTGCGGGTAAGACATCTGTGGGGTCACGAGTCTGTCGATGGCATCTGAAGGGTGGCGAGCACCATTCGACGGGACTAGGCCACGGGGGCGCGCTCTGGCCGGCCCCTCCTGAGCTTACTCAACCCATCAAGTGAGATAATTCGGTACCATCACAGAAATCCTCAAGAAGTACGAAATGTGTATGTCTCTCTTGGCCTCCCGATCTGTTTGAGCTTGGTCGACTCAACAAAATGTTCCTCGGATCCCTCTGATAAAGCGCTCTACCACCCTCACGATAAACTCGGCATATGTAAATCTTGTAGAATGCCCTAGTGTCACCATCCCATGGAACCACCAATCCCGGGCCTCACCATCCAGATGCAATGTTGCCACCTTAATGGCCTCTGACTGCGTCATCTGGTTAAGCTGAAAATAGATGTCCAGCTTCTCCACCCAGGACGTTGCCGAACTGTTTGATGAGCCATCAAACCTGGGCAAATGAAATCTACTAGCTGCACGGTGGTCATCACGGTGGTGCCTGTGCCTGCAGTGATGATCACGGAATACGTGCCATCTTGGACACGAACATAATCTCTGGAATGAGGAAGCCTTTCGCAGAACGTCCCGGTCGAAAGCACGATACTGTTGCCAAAAATGCCAACCATCAGGAGCCGGATCTGTCTCTCGGCCCCATCTTTCTTTGTCCCCCCATCTCCTCGAATCGTCACCACCTGCCATTGGCATTTTCTGCTAGGTGCCTACAGGCTCCTCAGAAACTGCACGGCTGCTGCAAAACCATACTGCTGCTTAACTTCGACCTCCGATTTACCCATTGAAAACTACTCAGAAAATTCCAGGAATTTGGGAAGGTGATCCTTGTCCAAAACCCAGAAAAACCCAGAAAACGTTTCTTCTAATTCCAAACTTCAAAATTTGACCCTTTTTATTTTGGCCCTTTTTCCAATTGCGTTTCTGGTATGGCAACTGCTATTGCTCTGTATGATCTCTTTTCTGATGTCATAGACCACAGGCTGAGCCAGAATTATGCTCTAATACCACTGTAATATCCCCAAAGGGAAATAACCAGTAATACACAGAAATATGCCAGACAGATATAGAAAATACAATGCTGGAACCAGATCATGGAACAAGTACACATAGAATGCCAGAAAACTAAGCCATTTTATTAATCTGAAAGTACATAGAGAGGAATACAAGATAATCAGGATGAGTGCACCTATCCTTGCCCTAGGCAAGTGGAGACCCTCTCAGAACAAATAATGGCTGCAATAAGGACAACGTCCTAGCTGGCTGAAGATCTGCTATGAAGAGCTGCTGCGGGAATGCAATGGAACTATGTGCTGAAGACTAGAAGATGGCTGATCTCAATCCTCCAAACCCTCACCAATAAAAACGCTGTCTCTGCTAGTGACAGCGCAGAAGACAGATGAAATGCTGGCCACAGAACCTCCGGATGGCAAGATCAACTCCTCAAGGCTGGAATCACTGAAAAACGCTGCCAAATCTCACACACCAGACTCTGCTCATCAGATCAGCGTCCCTCCTGACTGGATCTGCGTTCTCTCTCCCTCAGATCTACTAGATCTGAATCCTCCTTTCCAGATCTGTGTCCTATCACTCCAGATCTATGTCCTCTAAGGCCAGATCTGCTGCTATTTCTTCAGATCTAGGCTGGATCTGACAATATCTCCTCAGATCTGTATCCCCCAAGGCTGGATCTGATGCTATCTCTCCAGATCTGCACTCTCCAAGGCTAGATCTGCCAATATCTCCTCGGTCCTTGTCCTCCCAGTGGATCGATGCTGTCCCTCCGGATACGCACTCTCCAAGGGTTTGAATCTCTCGGTCTGCGTCCTCGGCCCCGGATTACGCGTGATACCTCCCCCGGTCTGCGTCCTTTGCGCGTAGCCAGGCGGATGCGCGTCCTTCCTTCTCTGAACCCGGCGTCTCCCTCACGGATACGCGCGGTCTCAGAGGGGCTTCCCTTCTCTCCAAATCTCCACCAAGAAACTGCTGCTGACTACCACTGAAACTGAAGGATGTTACTCAGAAAATTACCTTACTAGGGCAGGCACTCAAAGTCCCCCGAAGCTAAGGGTGATACCGAAAATAACCTTACCAGGGCAGGCACTCGAAGTCCCCCGAGGCTAAGGGTGAGATCTCCGAACGGAGACACTCGGTTGCACTAAACAGTGCTGCAGACCGACTAAACAACCGGCGTGCTGAAGCAGACAGAAGTCTAGCTCTCAATATCAATATCAAATTATGCATACCAAAATAAGGTGAGAACCCCACCTTTTATAGTGCTAAACTCCCTCCAAAACTTTGACTGCGTCCTTCACTCTCCTTGGCCTGCGCAGTTACCCTTGGGTCAGCGTGAGGCCTCCCCTCATATCCATGTGGACCCCCAAGGCCCCCTCTCCTAGTTATAACGTTAATCCGTAGGAAAACACTTTTATTTATAAAGTGAGGTGACTAAAGTGAGGTGACCCCTCTTATTTCTCACTTTATTTATTATTTCTAGCTAAAGCGGCAAAATTAAACAAAAATGAAATATTCCAATTAGCAAGGCTAATTGGGAATATTACATTAGCTATGTGTGAAACTACATGATCTCGAACTCCATCGAGAATCAACCTCTTTGCCTTCACCATCCCCTTTTTGTAAGCTTTTAGCTGATTTGGGTCTGTGGGCACAACTACCACTAAACTGATATAGGTCTTGAGATCATATTTGTCTAGAAGGCAGGAAATCCTGGCCTTCTAGATCACATAGTTTGCTGAACCGTCCAACCGGTCTTGATCTCTCAACCCTGTTGATGTCATCTCGCCAAAAATGTTGAACTTTACCTCTTCTCCTCTACGTATCTGCTCACTGGCTCCACACACTATCTGCTGGAGTGGGAAAATCTGGTCGCGGCTACTGCTGCTCTGCGTGGAGAATTTGAACTTCTTGGCTAGAAGTTCCCTAAGGAAAGAATTCCTCAATGTGTGCTCTTCCTTTCCTTTTGACACTATTACAGCCAACAATTGTTGTAAAATAACTGCGTCATAGCTGAAGATCTGGTCTACAAGAAAAATGATGTTGCTCCCTTTGCCTCTTGACAATCTTTGATCTGGAAATTTTATTCTCTATCGACTCACTCGGAGAAATAAATTTCCTCAAAAATCTGCTTGCATGGCCAATGGACTGTGCAACCCCCTGGAGTTTTGAGCAGCCGCCTACGTATTGCTTCGAATCTCCCTCTTTCTTTCTGCAATTGAGCTCCTCCGCTTCTATCTGCACTCCGATACCATGTGAAAATTCCACTACTTGAAATCCTATTGCAACAACTGATTATATTTCTTCTATTTGTTAATTGATTGAACAAATTATTTACTATTTTCTACCGTAAATATCAAAATCAATACGCTGCAGCCTTCACAAAATAAATTCAAGAGAATAAATACAATGTAGGAAAGATAGATGCATTCACACAAATAACAACGTTATTTTTGGACCAAATCCCCAGAAAAATCCAATGCAAGAAAAACGGTGCAACAGCTGAGGGTTTGTACATTATGTAGTAATAAATATGAGTACAAGTCTATGGTTTCTCAAATCTAGCAAACCATACGGAGAAAAATCTGACAAAAAGTTAGTGAGAAATTTCTCACTTTGCCATTGGCGATCTGACATTGATTTAGGCTCAGGATGAGCTGCTCTGTGCTGCCTCTGCGCAGTCACTACGTCAGCCTACACAGTACTGCGTCCGTCAACTCGGAACTGCATCACCTTCGCTATCTGATCAGTTGTTGTTTGGAAACTTGACCCTCTTGGCCTCTGGGCTCTCACTTTGGCCTTTGGCACTGAATGAACTCTGTCTCCTAGCAAACACATAATCTCCTCCTGAAGCTCTGTGCTGCCTTTGCATGGCCTTTGTGATGCCTCTCTGTGGCACATGCTGCCTCTCTGCTTTGCACTCATCGGTTTGGAAAAGCTTCCAACAGCCTTACTATCCTCGCCCCTCTCGCACTACAACGAGCTAACTGGGTCTCTCTCTGACAACTCAGCGTTGTTACTTAGGAAATCGATCTGCCACTGAATTCGATCTCTACAAGTGTGTTCTCCAAGTGCCCATGGAATTCTTCTTATAATCTCTCGTTGAGACGTCAACGACCACGATTAAAACTTTATTGATGGCTAAGATTAACTAAGACTTGGTCCATGCCTTTTTCTAGAAGATTCACACCTGACTCAATTAATACCTTTTAATTAATCATATTAGACTTAAGTTTAGACTTAGGAAATATTAAAATCTGATTAATTATTTTAATTAGCCATCTCTAGGTGGAATTTCCCCAAACGATTGCTGGGTCTTGGGGAATACATGTGTCTTAGCCTCTCTGGTGAATCTCAAGGGTAGAGCTCATCTGATGCTACAAAAATCGACAAAGACTTCATAGGCCCCTAATTTTAAAACATTAGCAAAATGGAAGAAATATACTCGCAATAAACTTGCACCGTTCACCAAAAGCATCACTTCATCAACCTAAGAAAGTTCATTCAAGCAATTATATTTTCCCCAAAATAATTTGCTATCTAGTGATCCATTGCGTTGAAGAGAGATGAGAGAAAGGACTAGTGTACAATCATTTTTACAAGAGAGAGATGAGTGTGTGTGAAAATGATCCTCCTAAGTTCAAATTCTCTTTGCTTATATGAGAGCAACTGAGTTGAATTAAGAAAATAATACACTAAAATCCCTAAAATAATATGTTTAAGTATTTACAAGTGAAGTAGATCACAAGCCAACCTAAAAGATAGCTCTCATGATGATAAAACACAAGAAATGGCCTCATTTTACTCTACATGTGTGGATGAAAGGCTCTCCAAGCATGATGTTATCCTCCCAAGGTGAAGGTCTCCCTCAAGCAAGGTGCTAAAAGTGTTCGAAGAGTGCTCTTCGCTCTTAAGTCATCTCCTCAACATGCAAGGTGCGTCCTTAATTTAAAACTCTCGTCCACCACATGTCATCATCACCATGTAAGGTGCATCTTAAGTTAAAACTCTCTTCAACAACACATCATCATCAACATGGTGCATGCTCAAGCTAAAACTCTTTTCGACCACATGTCATCATCAAATCGCAAGGTGCATCCTTAAGATAAAAATCTCCTCAATAAGTATCCCGTTTTAAATATTTGGCTAAAATAGCAAAGATTTTATTATGGCAAACTTGTTCTAGGAAGTTCATGCAGAAACCCCATAAATTTGTAGAGTTTAACACGATAGTTGTTTCCAACAATATATTTAAATTAGCAGTAAAACCCAAGAATTCACAATGCTTTTACTACGACAATCTCCTAAAAGTTAAACCACTGCAACATGAGAAGCAACTAGAAATACAACAACAAATAAACTCAACTTTATTTATTATAGTATAGGAGCAAGGTTACATGCCAATATAATAGCTGAGAAGGCCTCCATATATTTTGTTGCAATGCTAATCTCAGCCTTCCAAACCACAACTGGAAATATGGCTCAATTTGAGGATCTGGATGACCCTCACTCCATTCTACAAATCTGCCTCCAATATGTAGCTTAAACAATATGCGCTCTTGTGAATTTTGAAAGAATTTGCCAAGGGATGAGATAGGCTTTCATCTAATCTCATCGAATCACCGGAGGGTTTTCGTCCTCAGGCTCCTGAAGTTAGGAACCTAGTTCTCCAAACCTCACCACATTGACAATACATAAATCCAAGATGTCCCAAATGATCTCATTCTCCTCCTTTTAAAGGCTCGATAGATAGATCTCCTTTTTCCTTGAATAAATCTTTTTCCCCTTCTTTTATTTAATTAAGTGACTAATTAAAGTCACTTTTAATCCGAGAAAATGGTAAATCACCCACCATACTCTCTCGTTGCTAGAAGTCACTTCTCTTTATCACATCCTGTAGATCTTCTCGTTGTGGTTCCAATGAGCTATTACACGAAGGTGGTTATCAAATATTCTTCTCAGAATGCCACCTTAAGCGTAATTAATTAAGTTATGCTCAATAATAACCCCGTTTTACG
Source organism: Pinus albicaulis (assembly GCA_034641835.2). Lineage (NCBI taxonomy): Eukaryota > Viridiplantae > Streptophyta > Pinopsida > Pinales > Pinaceae > Pinus > Pinus albicaulis. The sequence continues at coordinate 507,362,971 of CM076569.1, forward strand.
AGAATTATTGGAATGCAACAGAGCCAAAAGCAAGTTGTGCGGAATTGACCTTGATGATGAATATGCCAAGCAAACATCGTTTGACCTCATAAAACTCCTCAAAACACCTTCGGGACCTCTGATGATGTAATCCTGCTCCCGTGTTGATTTTCTTAGTGCAAAAAGGGTTAGCACAATATTTTTCATATTTTGATCATTACTCTTGATGTATCTTCCTTTAACTTATTCCAATATGTCATTGAACAACTATACTTCAAAAATTCAATAATGATGAACAATGGAACAATAGAGATCACAACACACAAAAGAAGACAAGATTTACACTAGGAAAACCCACAAAGGGGAAGAACCCGACAACCCTTTTCAATAGAGAAATTATTTGTGTTCAATGAGAGACACCTAGACCTATGGTCAAGCCTAGTCTTCTCCTCCATATCAAGTCACCCAATTTGATCCTGCAATTTGTTTCGCCCGTTTGACCCAGAATTTTGGCCCTCTTGCAATAGCCAGTTGCCCCAGATATTTTGGCCCTGTAATAGTTGCCCTAGTAACCCATAAATTTTGCCTCCTGCAACAGTGGCCCTAGAAAAATGTGAACCACAGAGAGAGAGAGACTAATCCACACGTGAGATTCGCAAGAGAGAGAGAAAAGAGGGATTTCATCCTCCTTCGTCCTACTTCATTCTTGTCCTTCGATTGTTTGCTCAAAAACTATCTTCCGTGAGAGAATGTGAATGCCCAAAGGGAGGAGGTCGAGATGCCTTTACATAGTAATCTGTCTTGGGTGAATGGACGTGTCTATTGGTTAGGACTGACTTGAGTTGGAGGGAACCCAACTTGTCACTTTTGGAGCAAAAGTTTACATTTCAAAAAATCAAATTTTCATCTTTAAAATGTTGCAATGGGACTTTGACTCAAAATAAATTTTCCTTTGACTCAAGAATTTATAAATATGCTTTACATTGATAAATACAATTACATCAAGTGACCGAATGTGCATTATGAAGACTGACCATAGCTACAAATTCAACACTCCCTCTTAACTAGAGAGATATCCATAATCACTGTTATAAGTGTTCTCAATTTGGACAAGTTTCTCTAAAGAAAAAGGTTATCCATCATTACTAGCATCATCTTCTATCGTCAGCAACTAGTGGCCATATCCGGGGAAGTACCAAACCCATGGTAATGTCATCAACATATCAGCACTCACTCCTCTAGAGTGATTAGTCCTCGAATCCCATGACCTCTACCTAGATTAAAATGCTGAGACGCTCAACTAGCAAGCACTTTCTCACCCTTACTGGTGAGCACTCTGAGCCAAGACCTCACTCAACCCCTTCCTGGTTGGTGATTGAGTCTAGATGCTAAAAGGACCTCACTCCACCCTACTTGGTGTGTGATCTAGGTCTAGGACCTTACTCCACCCTTGTTAATGTGTGATTAGGGTCCAGATGCTGAAGGACCTCACTTCACCATGCCTGGTGTGTGATCAGGGTCCTCCTCCAAGAGACACTCACTCATCACTTCCTGTTGTGCCCTCTAGGTCTCTTGGATCCATTCCTACAAACATATCAGTACTCCCTCTCAATGAGAGGGTTAATCTCGACCCCAACTTGTCTCTGAAGTATGGGAACTTGTTGCTTGGTAACGAATTTGTCAGAACATCAACTGTCTACTCATCGGTGGAGATGTACTCGTGCCTTATTGCTCTCCTTTGTATCATGTCACGGATGCAGTGGTACTTAATCTCAATATGCTTCGATATATCATGGAATACAAGATTTTGTGAAAGCTTCACATAGCTTTGATTATCGCAATGTATCATTGTTGGTTCGAACTGTTGGCCGAACAATCCTGCAAACAATTTTTGAAGCCATACTGCTTCATTACAAGCCTCATTGGCTGCAATGTACTCTGCTTCAGTAGTGCTGAGTGCAATTGACTTCTGATTCTTTCTTATCCACGATATCATAGTGGTTCCCAAACTAAAGCATACTCCTGAGGTACTCTTCCTATCTTCAACACTTCCTACCCATTCAACATTTGTATATCCCTGAAGTTGTACCTCCTTGTTTGCAACAAATCTCATGCCATAATTCACTTTACCACACAAATATCTCAAAATATGCTTTGTTGCAATCCAATGCTCATGTCTCGATTCAAACTGGAACTGGCTCAATGTGTTCACAATAAAACATATGTTTGGCCTGGTGTTAACCAAATACGTCAATGAACCAATTAGTCGTCGGTACATAGATGGATCTACCAATTTGGAGTCAGAACCTCTTAACTTTTTCAAGTTAGTCACCATGGGAGGCACCATGGATTTGCAATCCATCAGACCAAATCTTTGAAGGATCTCTAACAGATACTTTCCTTGACCAAGGAAGACTTTGCTAGGTTTCTGCGATACTTCTATTCCCATGTAATAGTCCATCAACCCAAGATTGGTGATATTGAACTCAAGTCATCAACATATAATAATAAGATCACAAGTGCATTTTGACACCTATCAAAATCAAGTCATCAACATATAATAATAAGATCATAGGTGCATTCTTCACAACCTTAAAGTAAAGGTTTGGATCGACTTTGCTCTTGGTAAATCCTAGTCTTTTCAAATAGATGTCAATACGAGCATACAAAGCTCTTGGAGTTTGCTTGAGTCCATACAAGGTCTTCTTCAACCTGCAGACATGAGATTCCTTTCCATATACCTCAAAGCCTTGAGGTTACTTTATGTACACGTCTTCCTCAATCACACCATTGAGGAAAGCAATATTCACATTCATCTAGTGCAATTTCCATCCCAATGAAGTAGCAAGAGAAATGATGGATCTAATAAATGTGTACTTGAAAACTAGAGCAAAGGTCTCATCATAGTCTTCTCCCTCTTTCTGGGAGAACCCTCTAATCATGAACCGTGCCTTGTATTTGTCCATACTACCATCTGTAGTATGCTTGATATTGTATATCCATTTGGAAGTCACCACTTACTTCCCTTCAAGTCCTGGCACAATCTCCTAGGCATCATTATTCATGATCGATAGGTACTCTTCAACATTGCTTCCTTCCATACTCGATGGCTAATTGCATCTTCATATGTGGAAGGTTCTTCATCAATGAGTTTTGTCATGAGAATTGTATAACTAGAGAACCTCTTGGGTTTCTTAACTTCTCTAGATGTGCCATCATGAGTTGCATGTCCTTTTTGCCTCTTCTAATGTAGATCTAAGCCATGCTGGTCTCTTCTTGATCTCTAGAACTATGACTGGCTGTTGGATCTTGAGGCCCTTCTGGTCTTCCGGTACATTTTGTAGAACTCTAATGCTCCTCCCTTAAGGCCTCCTACTTCACTTCATCCAAGGAATCTACAGAGACCTCCTTAGACTTCTAATATGCCACTTTATTATCAAAGGTGACATCTGGACTGACCTAAATTTGTTGAATTTTTGCTTATAACATAATAGAACACAATTACATCTTCAAAAGATCATTATTAGAATTAATATAGCATTTAATAATATCATTATGTAATTTAGGCATTCAACCATCAAAACATTAAAAGAGTAGTAAAACATAACAATGAAACCATAAGACAAGAGACATAAATTAGGCGCACAGCGAGGTTAAAACCCACATGGGAAAACCCAAAAAAGTGTTTCCTTATACGAGAGAGAGAGAGGGAGTTCCAAATTCATCAATACATCAGAAGATAACAGTGCGGAAAAAGTCGGCAAAAAGTCCCGAGTTTTTGAAAAAATCCCGAATTTTTCACTGAGCTGATTATATTGGCGGACTTTTTGAAAAAATCCTGAATTTTTCACTGCGCCGATTATATCGGCCAACTTTTTGTTGACTTTTTCATCCTTGAAAAAAGTCGCGATTTTATCGTGGAAGTCCCCACTTTATCGCGATTCGATGGAGAAAGTCGGTTGTCCCTCAAACAACGTGGTTACGAGGCCGAAAGTCGTTTTTTCTCCCTCATTTTTCCATCGGTTTGCTGTGTTTGAGGGTTGTGGAGAGAGAGGAGGTGATTGAGGCTCCAGCTTTGCCATTGTCCAAGATTTGTGGTGTGGATTTGGAGATTTTTCCACCGCTCAAGATTAGAGATTGAAGGTGTTGGACCGCTGGTTTGCTGCTGCCAAGTATGTGTTTTCTCTCTTATTCTTTGTAAATTGTTACATAAATGTCTTCTTAAATCATTCTATATTTCAATCCCCTTGTTTTCTAACTTATTTTTGCTTAGAATCTAGGGTCTAGACTCTAGACTCTAGATTGAATTAAAATTTAAAACTTCAACTTTCAAGAATCAAATAAAAAAATTCAAACCCTTGTTTAGTGATTTTGTGTGTGTTCAAGTGAGTGAGAAGAGGCATTTAAAAATTAAAATCAACAATTACACTTGTGTTTGCTTCGTATGTGATGGGTAATTTTTAATTATTTTCAATTTTTTTTTGTGCCCAGGTACAAATTCAATTATTCAAGTTCAAAGTTTCAAACAAAATGCCAAGGATTTTGGACCCTATGCGGGAATATGGTTAACCTGATCATGTACCCGAAACTGGAGGTGTCAATAGAATGTATTTGTCTTGCAAGTTGTGGCAAGCATATGTCAGGGGGTGTTAACAGATTAAAATTCCATTTGGGGCAAATTTCGGGGCAAAATATAGAACTTTGCCCCAATGCATCTGTAGAAATCATCCAACATGCCATCAAAGCATTGATGGATAAAGAGGATGTCAAAGACACCAGGGCAGCAATAAAAAGCCAACTTGTAGGGACCTCAAGAGTGGGGGTAAGTGAGAGTGGTTCTTCAACATCACCTTCCACTTCCAACCCCTTAGCTTTCTCATCTTTTTTTGTCCATAGAACCACACCTGGGGCACAGCCTGGCATCAAATCAACAATTAAAAAAAGGAGAAGGTAAAAGCTGACATGTTGGTGAGTAGATATCTTCTATGGAGTGATGTTCCTTTCAATATTGCCAAGACAAACCCATTCTACCAACCTATGTTTGATGTTGTTGCTATCGTTGGCTTGGGGTACAAAGTCCCTACCTTTGCAGAGTTGAGAGGGCCTCTTCTTCAAGATGAAAAGAATGATCACACTGTTAGATTGGAGGAGTTTAGGGCATCACGGGAACACACTGGATGCACAATCATGTTAGATGGTTAGATTGACCAGAAGGGTAGGAACCTTCTTAACTTCTTGGTTAGTTGTCCCAAGGGGACAATGCTTATGAAATCTGTTGATGCATCTGCACACATTAAAGATGCACGTTTATTATGTGAGTTGTTGGACATTTTCATTCAGGAAGTAGGCCCACCAAATGTTGTCCAAGTCATAACGGACAACGTTGCAAATTATGTTGCAACTGATAGGTTGCTTATGGAGAGGTATCCTACCCTGTTTTGGACACCTTATGGTGCTCATTGTATTGACTTGATGTTGGAGGATATAGGTAAGATTCCTATTGTGAGGCATATTGTTGAATCATCCAAGAGCATAACAAAATTTATATATAATCATGCATCTGTGCTTAGCTTGATGAGAAGATTCACCAACAACAAAGAGTTGGTGTGTCCTGCGATAACACACTTTGCCACTACTTTCTTCATATCACTTCAGTCTCTGTTGAATTCTATGTGGGATGTGAAGAGCATGCTTCTTTCATAGGATTGGCGTGATTTGTCTATTAGCCGCAAACCAGAGGGAGAGAGCATATGCAAACTAGTTTCATATGATCAAAACTTTTGGGTAGGAGTAGAGGAGGTGTGTGCCATTTCAAAACCTTTAGTAAGGGTTCTTCGGTTGGTTGATGGGGAGAAGCCCGAAATGGGCTACTTGTATGAGGCATGGATAGGGCCAAAGAAGCCATTTGTGCTTATTATGAAGATATGGGAGACGAGGGGTTAGAGAAACAATAGGTCATATGGAGAGTGATTGATGACCGATGGAACAATACCCTCCATCGCCCCATTCATGCTGCAGGTATCTACCTCAACCCAACATTTTCCTACTCCCGTGGTTTCAGATTTGATATTGAGGTGATGGATGGATTCTTTACATGTGTTGAGAGGATGGTGGCATTTGAGCAAGAACGTGAAGATATTTCTAAAGAAATGGAAATATATAGGATGTCAGGTGGCACATTTGGTTTTACCATGGCTATTAAGAATAAGACAACCAAAATGCCAGGTAAGCTTCTGTTTGTTTCAACTTTCACTTTCAAATTTCATAATTCATTTTCTCTTTATAATTTTTGCTTCTCATTTTTATTTGATGCTTGGTGGACAAGCTATGGTGGTAGAGTACTCCATCTCCAAAAGCTTGCCATTCGAGTGCTCCGCCAAACATGCAGTTCCTCTGGGTGTGAGCGCAACTGGAGTGTATTTGACAAAATACATAGCAAAAAGCGCAACAGGTAAAAAAATTTCAAATTAAAATTTGGAATTCATTTGATTATTTTTACTATTTAAATTTTCTAAGTACTAATTGGAATCCCAATGCCTCAATGACATGGTGTACGTCTACTACAATATTCGATTGTGGATGAGACAAATTCAAAAAACTCCTGATATGGATGCCATCTCATTGGACAATATTGATACGCTACTGCTTGGAGGATCGAGACTGAGAGGCTGACCATGGACTTGGTCCCTGGTTGGTTAGATGTGGATCCAGAGGCACTAGCACTAGAGGAGATAGCAGTTGCAGGGGAGGAGGAGCCAAAGGTAGAGGAGGAGGAGTAGGGTCAGGAGGCAGAGCAGGAGGATGTGGAGGAGGAGGTGACACCATCTAGGATGGGTAGCAACATCGACAGAGGACAGAGGCCGCCTCTTTTAGCTTCTAGAAGACGACTGAGTCCATTTGTATCCCTTGCGCCTTCTTCCTCTAGAGGAAAAGGCAAAGCCATTCCCTATTCCTGTAAAAGGGGCAGAGGATCTCAGTGACTGATTACTTTATGACATGGAGATAACTCATGATATACATTTATTATATTTTTTGTTGATATTTTGACTCTTGAGAGTTGAGACTGAGACAGGTTTCAAGATTCAAGACTTGATTCACTATTTTGATATGTGATGTAGCACTAAGCTTCATATACATATTATATATTAGCTTTCTTTACATGTTTATGTGTAAATGCATTTATTTGATGTTGTGGATACTTTAGATGCTAAAAAAAATTTTAAAAAAATTGAATAATTTTGTATTTTTTCAATTTTGCCAACTTTTTCAAAAAACTCCTGACTTTATCGAGTTTTTCAACTTTTTGACCCTTGCTAATTGAATCTCGACTTCGACTTTTTCCACATTGGAAAATAATGATAGAAAGATAATAACCAAACCAATAACCAAAACCATGATCAAGTGCCATGTCAAAATCCAAGTCCTCGAAATTTTGGCCCTCGCTAGAATTTTGGCCTCCTCTTGAAATTTTGGCCCTCCCGTAATTTTGCTGGACTAGAGATGCATGAGATAAAATTGATGTGTCTAAATGAGGAGAAATGATGTCCTTTATATAGCCTACAAGTGGGGGTCAAATGGGTGCCTCTAAGGGGCCCAACTGACCTAGAGCATCATGAGGCCGACTTGAAATAAATCTGGAGGAAAACTTAAAAATTCAAATTTCCCATTTCTTTTCCAAGATGAAAGTACTGACCATGGCTACCATATTTTTCAACAATGCCTCTTAGCCAGGGAGGTACCTTTCATTCTCTCTCTCAAAATCAATCTTCCCAACCAATCATAGGTCTGACAACGCAAGACCTAAGGAAGAGATCATAATCTTTCTCTCTGTTAGGATCAATCTCCCTGACCAATCATAGGTCTCACAACCCACAACCTAAGGGGGAGATCATAAATTTCGTCATAAGGAAAGATACATAGCATCCAACTCATCTCAATGGATCTCCTCGACGACCAGGTCTCACAACACAATCTAAGGGAGGAATTACCAAATCAATGTATCTCCCGGACCATAAGGTATCACAACACACAACCTACATGAGGAATCATCAAATCAATACATCACCCAGACCACAAGGTCTTATATCACACAACCTACAAGAGAAATATTCATATCAATACATCTCCAAGACCATAAGGTCTCACAACACACAACCTACTTGTGGAATCATCAAATCAATACATCTCCCGGACCACAAGGTCTCTTGACACACTTCCTACGGGAGTGACAAACTTTCTAACCAATCCATTGGTCTCATAGCCACATCCTAAGGAAGATTTAGGGCGCTATATAATCAATGCTCCCTTTCCAAAGGGATTCTCAGTTATTCCAGTTTCATCAACCACCAACTCAACATCAGAAATGTAGCCATGGTAGATCTCAAATATTTCAGCAAACAACAACATTCAGCTGTTCACCAAGCTTCAGTTGGGGCTTCTCTCAGAAACAAACATTGATCAATGGACAATAATAGACTTCAACAATGGCTTCTCACAGAGGCAATCATCAACAACCATAGAAGTGAATATCGGTGTCCATAGTCGAATCTAGTAGATAATAAATGGCTTCTCTCAGAAGTAGGCACCAACAACCATAGTAGAATCCAACTGACCAAAATTGAATCTAGCAGATAGCAATAGACTTCAACGAACACAAACATCATTAGAATGATTAACGAACCAATCAGAGAATCAACCAAGTCAATATCAGAGTCTTGCAACTTCTTCAAATGATTCATCAGGGAGATATCGATGGACCAGCAGTTCATTGTGCCAAAAATATCACCAGGTTCATGCCTTTATAGAAGTCCTCTACATAGCAGAAAAAATCACGGGCTCATCTAGATTAGCATTGGTCTTCAGAAACTTCTAGCCACGTTCGTTCTTCAATCAAGATGATCTTGTTTTCTCCCTCTGAGTACAGAGCCTATCACGAGTCTTCTTGTGACGTTGTCCTTCCTACATTTCCAATGATTTTTGAAATGTTGTCAGACTTCATTATGTACCTGCAATCCTCACGAGGAAGCTATGGAAGAACAAGAACAATCAAGCAAGCCATGAGAATCATAATGAAACAACCAAAGATAATACTTGTCTTTTGAGAAAGCGTCAACTACCTCTAGATCTTATCCTTCTTATATCGAGTCAATCTCATCACATCATCAAGGAGTCCATACCATCATCAAAGAGTTCACATCATTAAGAAGTCCACATCATCAAGAAGTCCACGTCATCAAGTAATCCACCTCATCATCAAAGAGTTGACATCATCATTAAGTTCTCATCATCAACAAAGAGTTTACAGTCTCCTAGTCATCAAGGAGTCCATATCATCATCATCAAGGAGTCTACATCATTAATGAGTCCACATCATCATCGTCGTCAAGGAGTCTAAATTATCAACGATTCCTCATCATAATTATCATCATCAAGCAGTCTAAATTATCATAGAGTCCATATCTTCATCATCATCAAGGAGTCTACATTATCATCGAGTCCATATCATCATCATCATCAAGGAATTAACGAGTCCATATCTTCATCATCATCAAGTAGTTCACATTGTTAAGGAATCATTATCATCAGATCATCACGGAGTCCATGTCATCATCGTGAAGTTGACTTTGCCCATATCATCATCATGTCATCATCAAAAAGTTGACCTTGTCGATATCATCATCATGTCATCATCAAGAAGTTGACCTTGTCCATATCATTATTATGTCATCTGTGAAAATTTCAAAAATCCTACTGCAGAAATCCGATTTACATTACCTACTTATTTTCATTAATTTAACAAGTTATTTTTTGAATGCTTCAGGAAAATATTAATGTAAATACACTGCAGCCTACACAAATATGCAGATCTAGTACTGAAAAATAAATGAGACAACCATACAAACAACACACTTATTTTTGGACAATTGTCCCCGGAAAAACCCAATGTGGGAAAACCGGTGCAGTAGTTTTGAGGGTTTGTATTATTAAGCAACAATAATTTGAGTACAATAGGGTGCCATAATCCGGCTCACGCAACAGAGAATATCCTCAGCAGACAGATAAAATAGTGAGCTTTACCTCACACTGCAAGTCCCTGCTGATCTAGATCTGAAACTGGTGAAACCCTAGTTGCCTCTGCACTGCGTCTGCGTAGTAGATGCATAGGCTTGCATGGGTCTGGTTGAGGACTGCGTCACCCCTTCTCTGTGCTGATCCGCCTCTCAGAAAATCGAGTATCAACCCTGCTGGCTCAGAAGCCCCAATCTCTAGCAATTTCCGGACTGTCCCTTGGAGTCACTGTGAAACCCCTGTGTGAGCCCTGTGTGGGCCTGCATCACCCTCTCTGGGGTTTGCATCACCTCTCCTGGTGGATGTGCTGGTTCCTCTACGTCTCTGCTGCCTCTTTGCTATGTACTCTTGGTCCTCCGACCAACAACGACTTTTTCCCCTCATTGTTGCACTGAATCACTCAGATCTGATCTTCGTCCGAACACTGCTCCGTCAGAAGAATTCGATCTCTAGATTCAGACTCTGTGTGTGTTCTCCAATTGGCCCTCAAGCCTTCCTTTATACTTTTCCTGTTGATGGATCAACGACCGTGAGCTAATCCTTAATCAACGACCAAGATTAAATTAGACTTGATCCTCGTCACTTAGAAGCTTCTTACCCACATGTTTAAATTAGTTCACTTTAATTATTTAAATTCGCTAAGTTTTTACTTAGGCTCCAGGTAAAATATTTAATTATTTGAATAACTTTCTGTAAATTTTTGAAGATGTTTTATGCTTGATGCAACTTTACTTTAAACACGATACTAAATTGCAATCACATAAACAAGAAAGTAAAATGCTAATAGAACATACCAATAGATCGACGGAAGACAAGCCAAAAATACACGTAACTTTATCAGCAAAATATGTGTTGTGGTGCGTTACAACGGTCAACAGAATTCTTCAACTAGCAAAGTCTCCTCACGGTTAGCCAACAAGAAGTATCACACAACCCTTAGGACAGCTCCACAAAAGTCAACCCAAAGTCAACGATATCTAGTCAATGGTCAATGCAGAACAACATCAACAAAAAGTCAACACAGCGGGTCAAAGGTCAACGTCTAGCCTCGGTTTTTGTGCCAATGAATGCGGCCTTCAGAAATCGGAAGTTTGGTGGAGTTGGAGGTCAAATGGACCAAGCGTTGACCAAAGTCAACGCTGGTCAAACCTGCGTTGAAATCCTAGACAGATCAGTACAGAAACCCTAGCTGTTGTTCCATATGCGTGAGAAGAAAACCCTCCAAAAAGTGATCGAACCAATCGGACACAAGAGAGAAGTGTGTGATGAGTTGAGGATGAAATGAACTCCAAGTCTGTCCAATTTATATCCATCTGTGAGGGTGTGTCACGCATCTGTTGGGGCTCCAAGCCTACATTACAATTCTGGCCGACCTTGCACATAAGTGGATTAAATTCAAAATAAATGTTCTGCTCATCCGATCAAGATGATCTTTAGATCAATCTTGCACCTCTCTGAAAGAGGAGTACAATAAAAATATTGGCATCATCATCTGAGCAGTACAACATGGAGTTTGGACCTAGTTGCCCAAAATTAACACTCCCTCTCAACTAGAGAGAACTCCATCCACCTGTGCCATCCAAACATCGTGCGCATCCCACCGTAACTTGCTTTGTTGGCTTCTTTATTTCAAATGGCGAGTCACAAAGACATCACTCTCGGCTGACTCGAAGTCAGCTCAAAGCTCCGAAACCTCTATAGGACTCAAAGGAGTCTCATACTAACCCGAAGTTAGTTTAACTGACCCGAAGTCAGTTAGAGGTTCAAAACCTCTCTTAGATTCAAAAGAGTCATATACTAACCCGAAGTTAGTTTAACTGACCCAAAGTCAATTGGAGGTCCGAAACCTCACTTGGACTCAAAAGAGTCATATACTAACCCAAAGTTAGTTTAACAGTTAACTGACCCGAAGTCACTTGGAGGTCCGAAACGTCACTTGGACTCAAAAGAGTCATATACTAACCCGAAGTTAGTTTAACTGACCCGAAGTCAGTTGGAGGTCTAAAACCTCACTTGGACTCAAAAGAGTCATATACTAACCCAAAGTTAGTTTAACTGACCCGAAGTCAATTGGAGGTCTGAAACCTCACTTGGACTCGAAAGAGTCATATACTAACCCGAAGTTAGTTTAACTGACCCGAAGTCAGTTGGAGGTCCGAAACCTCACTAGACTTGATCCCAGATCAAGTGGTTGGACACGTGCCATCCTAGACATAGATTGTACAGCAATATCCTATGCGTCCATCAGTCTTGCTATTGGTTTCTATCCACATTTCCCACCTCATTGGCCAAGATGAGAGGTACTTCCCACGAGTTCGAAACTCCATGGGTAGGATGCATACGGGGCACAAATCAAAGAGAGGTGAACCAACTCAATATCATCACGGTGGGGCAGAAGCACACCAACAAAGTTCGGCAAGCCTAGCCCTGTGGTTGCTTATAGCTCCAAGAAGCTATCCCCAAAGCCCCCTGTAGCTCCCAGAGCTCATCGTCCAACAGGACCCTCAGAATAGGGTTGTTCCACGATTCCAAGATTCTCACGGAAGGTTAGGAACTTGACCTTCCCCAAGGGCTTTGTGAGAATATCTGCAACCTGCTCATTAGTTCCTATATGATCGAACCTTACGGCGCCTCGCTATACCATATCCCGGATAAAATGGTACTTGATATCAATATGCTGGGATCGTTCGTGGAACATGGGATTCTCTGACAAGCAAATCCCACTTTGGTTATCACAAAGTATAACGGTGGTATCTAGCAGTTTCCCGAACAACTCATTGAAGAGCTTTCGCAACCAAATAGCTTCACAATAGGCCATACATGCTGCAATGTATTCGTCCTCAGCGGTGCTCAAAGCCACCGACTTCTGCTGCCTGCTCATCCAAGATATCGAAGCAAAACCAAGTGTGAAGCAGCATCCAGATGTGCTCTTGCAATCCACCACACTGTCAGCCCAATCGACATCAGTATATCCGTGGAGTCTCAAACTCCTGGCACTGTATCTCAACCCATGGTTTATCGTGCCACAAAGATATCTCAAGAGATTCTTGGCACCAACACAGTGAATGTTATGAGGATCAACCATGTGTTGTCTCAAAGTGTTCACTGCAAAACATCCGTCCGGATGGGAGTTCACTAAGAACATCAGGGCCCCTACGAGTTTTCGATACTAGGTAGGATTCGCTAGCACGGGCCCAGCAGCGTTTCCACTTAACTTCTTAACGTTGAGTTCCATTGGTGTCGACACAGACTGACAGTGCACATACCAAATCTTTCCAGCAGATTCACAATGTATTTTCCTTGAGAGAGGAAAATCTCGTCAGGTCTCTGCGAAACCTCCAAGCCTAGGAAGTAATGCATTAGTCCTAGTTCTTTCATCTCAAATTCAAAAGAGAGCTCCCTCTTACACTAATGAATGAGAGGGTCAACTACCTGTCAAGAAGAGATCGTCCACATAGAGAACCAGAATAAGAGGCTTTTCTTTATTAACCTTGAAGTAAAGGTTTAGATCAACATTACTTCAAGTGAAGCCCAGCTTCATCAAGTAGCTATCTATCCTCTCGTACCAAGCCCTGTGGGCTTGCTTCAACCCATAGAGAGCTTTCTTCAACCTGCATTCATGAGAGTCTCTATCCTAGACTTCGAACCCCAGAGGTTGCTCCACATACACCTCTTCCTTTATCGAACCATGCAGAAAAGCAGTCTTCACATCCTTCTGATGGAGACTCCATCCTTGCATTGCAACAAGGGCAATAATAGATCAGATGGTGGTATAGCGAGCTACATGTGCAAATATATCATCATAGTCAATGGCTTCCTTTTGAGAGAAACCTCGGGCAACAAATCTTTCCTTGAACTTTTCAGCACTACCATCAAATCCATGCTTGATCTTAAAGAGAGCCATTTCGAGGTGACAACAGCTTTGTCCTCTGGTCTCGGGACCACATCCCAGACATCACTCTTCATAATGTACTCTTCGTGCATAGCATCCTTCCAAACTTGATGCTTTACGACTTCTTCAAATGATTCAGGCTCAGATTGTACAATTGTACTCATGGCTGCTAGATACCCTTGGTATATATTCATCTTCTTGCTTTCACGGAATGTCCCCCTTGGGGCCATATGTTTCTCAGCGTCTTTGAGAGTATCCTGGAGCCATGAGGGTCTTCTCTTCATTAAAGGAGGTGGATCAATGGGGTTCATTGGTCCTTCAACATCGGGTATCATCTCATCCTTCGGCTCTTCCTGCTTCCTTGATCTTACATCATGATCTTCCTTAGAGCTCGGAAGATTTATCACTTTCCTGAGGTAAGCATCTTCATCGAAGGTGACATTGTGGCATATCTCCACTTCTCTTTCGACACAACCCTGACATACACCTTCATGATCATTTTTAAATTCGGGCATCCCTGTCACCAACTTCCTTGCTTCAGGAAGGGCTTTGTAATGAAGGTATCCAAACCTCTGGTGCCATAATTTGGTTTGACGAATTGTATCACATGTCATAGCCCCAATGGACTTCCTCCAACTTGGTAGAGTGTATCAACTCTAAAGCCAATAGTGAGAGCTTCCTTGAAACTCTTCTTCCATATGCGTACCTTTCCATCGATGAATGCCACCTTGAAACCTTTGTCTTCCATGGCCGAAATAGACACAAGGTTCTTCTTCAAATCAGGTACATACAATACATCTTGCAAACGGAGGACTTGACCTTGAGATAAATGGAGGGTCACAATCCCTGTCCCGTTCACGGGATAGGTGGCATTATCTCCAAGGATAATTTGCAGATTAGTATCCTTCTCAATCAAATTAGAGAGAGCTTCTTTAAATCCAATGAGGTGCCTTGAAGCACCACTATCAATCAACCAGACATCCAAGGTGTCGGGTGGAGATGCAGCAGAGAGGGCAGATGCAAGAATGAATTCATTTCTTTTATTGTCAATAGCATTAGATTCTTCATACCTGTAATTTCTTGACCTTTTGAAAGGTTACCCATTTCCATTACGATTAGAGGGAGCCTTCCTCTTTCCTTTGAACCTGTTGTTCCTTTAATTGCCATTACCCTGTTGTTGTTGCCATCATCCCCTGGAGAATCCCTTCTATTAGGGCATTCTCTAGCATAGTGGCCAAACTTGTTACATGTGTAACATCTTCCTTTCTTTCCTTTGGCCCTTGCTCTTCCATGGTTCCTCGGACCACCATTGTTCTTCTTCTTAGCACGAGCGGTGAAGGCATTACCTTCATTTTCATATTCCATCATTCTTGTTTCCTCTTGAGTGCATCTCGACAATACTTCATCAAAATCAGGAATCACATTATTATTGAGAATGGTAGTAATGAATGCATGCCATTTAGAGGGGAGACCTCCAAGTGCAATGAGAACCATTTCTCGATCAACTATTGTTTCCCCAATGGCGAGAAGGTTATTCTTGATTTCGGTCAACTTCAGAAAATAGGATTGAACGGATTCATCCTTGCCTTTCTTGAGATTCTTCAATTGGTTCTTAAAGAAAAGAACTTGATTTGCATTGTTAGCCCTGAACATATTGACCAACTTATCATACATCTCTTTAGATGTGCCCAACTCAGAGATGTAAGAAACCAGACTTTTGTGGATGGAATCCTGGATAATCAGCTTAGCTTTGATTTCCCCTTTTCTATACTTCGATTTTGTGGCAGTAGGTGTAGATGATGGAGGCTCTTGGATTTTTCCCTGCACATAGTCCATGACCTCTTGATCTTCCAAGACCAAGTCCAAAGACATCTTCCAAGCATGATAGTCAGATTTTCCAGTCAACTTATCATCAGCTTTGAAGCCATTATAATTTGAGGTACCCATGGGTCCTTAACAAATGCTACTTCTTTGGTGATTGCTCTTAACACAAACTTGGGCTTTGTCTTCACCTTAGCTCTGATACCATGTAAATTTTTGAAGATGTTCTATGCTTGATGCAAATTTACTTCAAACCCTATACTAAATATTAATCACATAAACAAGAAAGTAAAATGCTGATAGAACATACCAATAACATACCAATAGATCGATAGAAGACAAGCCAAAAATACACTTAACTTGATTAGCAAAATATGTATTGTGGTGTGTTACGGTGGTCAATAGGATGCTTCAACCAACAAAGTCTCCTCACGGTCAACCAACCAGAAGTGTCACACAACCCTCAAGACAACTCCACAAAAGTCAACGAAAGTCAATGCCAAGGTTACTTGGGAGCGGGAGCGAAAACGCGGAGCGGGAGCGGGAGCGCCATTTTTAAAAGCTTCCAATTCGGAGCGTTTCCGGGAGCGTTTATATATATATATATATATATATATTTTATACTTTGATGCATATATGTCAACAAAAACATGTAGAATGATGAATTAGACATAAAAAACATAAAAACATAGATTGAATCATATAATATCAATCATCTAGAAGTTATAATCTTCATCAACCACGCCCACAAGTTGGAAGCATACAACATATTGACTCGAGTCTCGCGAATCATCAATCTGAAGGTTTCAAGCTTTCAAAATTCAATATATAACATTTATCATCATTGATTTCAAATTTCAATATCTAACATTTATCATCATTGATTCATTGATTTCAAATTTCAATATATAACATTTATCATCATTGAGAGACATTTATCATTATTGATTCATTGATTTCAAATTTCACATATAACATTTATCATCATTGATATATATCATTTATCATCATTGATTCATTGATCACCATATTCTTCATGAAGCATCATATTCATAATTCATAATGACTTGTAAACTTGAGTAAATGCTTTCAACTTCAAAGTTTCACCTTCAAATTCAAACTTCCAAACTTAAATTGTCATTAAATATATGAAAGAGTCAAGTTCAACTGTCTTAACCATCAACAACAATTAGAAAAGACTAGTAAAAAAAAAATCTATTTTATCTACTGGCTGGCCCCTTGGCACGCCCACGAGAAATGTCTAATTTGTGCGAGCCACGAGGAAATGGTGGTCTTCTAGTACTCTCAGGAGTACCACGACCATGACTAGAAGGTGGAGGTTGGATCTGCAAAGGAACAATAGTGTGATATCGAGAACTAGCACTAGCACTGGCACTGGCACCCGCATTGCTACCAGTAGATGGTGGGACTGGCCCTGTGTGTGGCGGTGTTGCTGATGCTTCATCATCATCCCTAAAAAGTCTGTCAAATTTTCCATGTACCAGGTCAGCCCCTCCAAATTATCATCCTCTGCTGTTGTCCCACTCAGAGGATTGATCCTCATTTGCCCGATCAGCGTACGTGGGTCCGCAACCTCTGCTGTAATGTACATAAACTGCCACCTGGTCTTCATCTCAAATTGCTTTCAAGACAGGTAGCGAAGAGAGGTGCTCCAACACCTCTCTGCAGAAGAAGTGTTCACAACCTGTGAGAGAACTTTTTTAGCCAACTTTGGCAAAAGTCCCATGCCGCCATATGCTTCCCACCATGTGAGAGCATCAAATTTGTCCCTGTCTTCCATTGCATGGAAAGAACCAAAGTGAGCAGTGCAACTGAAGTATTTGCCTAATTCAAGGCGCAATCTAGCACACTCCTCCCTGTCAGGTACACACTTGTCCAATGCTTCATGTACCCCTCTTGTACCTCTAGATCTGTGTGAGCATAGTTATTAAAACCGGAACCGGTGATCGGACCGGTGGACCTAATGAACCGGGTTTCTAACCGAAACTAGTCTAATCGGGAGCGGTCAAATCTCAATGAACCGGTTTTAAAAAAAATACATAAATAATTATTTTTTAATAAAAAAACTATTTTTAAGATTTGCAACCATGATTCCAAGCCAATAGAGACAAAATATGCAAAGTTTACTCATTTATATACCATGCAAAGGTGAATATATCAAAATGGCACCGAGTGCAATACATATCATCGAAAAATACATAAGCAATGAGGCTCCAAATGGCCCATAAAGTCCAAAAACAATGCTACAAGCTATGAGGCCATTGGCCTAATACAAGACTACATATTAGTGATCAACAACATGATCACTCCTCATTATGATCGAAATCATCACCACTACTAGACAAGGGATCATCAACATGAGCTACATAAATAAGATGGCTCAAAGTTTGAGGACTCCTAAAACTCTACAACTTTAGTAGTAGTAGTAGTAGTAGCAAAAATAGATGTCAAAACTACAAATCACTGAGCAACATGGTCTCTCATGAAACTCATCATTGATTCATTGCTACTAGAAATGGGATCATCAACAAGAGATACATAAACATCATCTAGCTCAAAGTCTTCAGACTTGGATTGCTCAACCTTATAACAAGATAGAAATTGAAAAAGTTTAACATGCCTAACCAATGATTTTGGTTTTGAGTGAAGGGTTCATCTCCTCAACCTTAAAATGCGGTAGAAAAAGATTAGCATGCCTAACCAGTTGTTTTCCTTTGATTGAAGGGTACATCAAGGTTCTTAAAGGACTTCATGCTCTTGATCAAATGCCAATATCATACCCTTACACATGATAGAATCAAATGGAAACATTGCAAATTCCCAAACCATTAAACCCTGAAAACCATTAAGTCTGCTGAATTTTGAGTGAAACCTAAAATTCTAGTTTCTCCATATGAAATCCAATGAGGTCGAAACCACTCTTAAACATCCCGAGTCATTTCATGGTAATGTTAAAAATTTAAGTAAAAGGATGAAAATGAAAAATAATGGAAATGTCACTCAGAATTTAACATTACCATGAAATGTCAATGCTTCCCTTACCTCCACATCAGCCCTAAAACCCATTTATGGCCGTGCGTGGGTCCGTGTAGGGAAAGAGTAGCTAAATGAACCCCCCCCCGCCCGCCCCCCTTATAAACAAATCGTTTTTTTCATTGAAAAAAAATTTCGCCTGGCGGGAAGCGTTTTTTGTTCCGGGGAGCGTTCGGGAGCGAACGCTCCCCGACTGCTTCTGGCTTTTAAAAAATGCTTCCGAATCGTTTTTTAAACACGGGAAGTGCTCAGGGAGCGTTCGCTCCCGAGCGTTTCGGAAACGCTCTCGAAAAGGCAAGGAGCGTTTTAACAGGTTCGGAAATGCGCTCCCGAAAACACTCCCCTCAGGAAGCGTTTTTGGGAGCGCGTTTTTGAAAGCTCCCGCGTGGAGCGCGTTTTGGGAGCGGGAACGAGGGGGGGTGGAAGCTTCCCTGCAACCTTGGTCAATGCTTTGCTGTCAATAGTCAACGCAGAAGAATAGCAGAAAAAAGTCAACGCAACAGGTCAAAGGTCAATGTCTAGCCTCGATTTTTGTGCCAATGAATGTGGCCTTCAGAAATCGGAAGTTTGGTGGAGTTTGAGGTCAAATGGACCAAGTGTTGACCAAAGTCAACGCTGGTCAAACCTGTGTTGAAATCCTAGACAGATCTGTACAGAAACCCTAGTTGTTGTTCCATACGTGTGAGAAGAAAAGCCTCCAAAGAGTGATCGAACCAATCAGACACAAGAGAGAAGTGTGTGATGAGTGGATGATGAAATGAACTCCAAGGCTGTGCAATTTATATCCATCTCTGAGGGTGTGTGACACATCTGTTGGGGCTCCAAGCCTACATTACGATTTTGGCCGACCTTGCACATAAGTGGATTAAATTCAAAATAAATATTCTGCTCATCCGATCAAGATGATCGTTAGATCAATCTTGCACCTCTCTGAAAAAGGAGTCCAATAAAAATATTGGCATCATCATCTGAGCAGTACAACATGGAGTTTGGACCTAGTTGCCCAAAATTAACACTTTCACTACTAGTGGAATTTCTCCAAACATTTTTTGGGTCTTGGAGATCTCATGTTTTCTAGCCCCTCCACGAAATTTCGAAGCTAGAGCACATTTGATGCTACCCAAAAATCAACATCATCATCAAGAAGTTGACTTCGTCCATATCATCATCAAGAAGCTGACCTCGTCCAAATCATTATTGAGAAATTCATTCAAGGAGTTCAATCCACATCATCGTCAAGGAGTCCTCATCAAGGATTCCACAAAAAAAGGCCACTTCATCAATATTAAAGAGTCCATATCATCAAGAAGTCCATATGAAGAGATCATATCATCAAGGAGTCCACATAAGTAGTACATATCATCTATATTATCAGGGAGTCCTTATCATCAAGGAAACTATATCATCATTAATTAGGTCATATCATCCATATTGTCATCAAGAAGTCTACATCATCAAGAAGTCCATATTGTTAAAATTCGAAGACCCGAATCCTATTGCAACAATTAATATTATTTCTTCTAATTGTTAATTCTATTTAACAATTTATGTGTTGTTTTCTACGATAAATATCGAAATAAATACATTGCAACCTTCACAAATAAAAACTGTGGAAGAAATAAGCGTTGGAAGAAATGTTAGCACACACACATAAAATAACACCTAAGTCACCTGACACGAGGACACAAGACACGAAGGACACGAGGATTCGAGTGTCAGACACAGACACAATGACCACTCGGAACATGACACGTTATATATATATATATATTAAAAGTTAGATTTTTCTTACACAAATTCATTGATTCAAACATAGATCTTCATCTAGACGTAAGTTTTACAAAGATACAATGTAACATTATGCATACAAATACAATTGTGACATATTCATCAATGATTCAATAGGAGAAAGACAAGATACTATAGTTTTCTCATTAAGTCATCAAAATCAAAATGTGTTACATAGGTAGTAGCAATGCCAATGGCAAATAGAAATACAAAATGCAAAATAAAAACAACTACAAGCCTCAAGGAAATAGGTAGCTCATGAGTCATAAATCCTCATCATCAAAATCAACATCATTGTACTCATTATCATGGTCAACATTGCTCTCCTTTGCTACATTCTCCTCCTCTGTATCCAATGTCATCTCTGCATCTGCAAAAGTGACAGGCTCTAGCACTGGCTCATTAAGATCCAAGTTGGCCACTGCCAACTCAACACTGTTGTCCAAACCCATATCATCCAGAAAGACATCCCACATCTTTGTCTTTCCCTCTAACCACTCATCCCTTTTCCTGTAAATAAGACGAAGGTTGGTGTGCACATAAGCCATTGTGTCTTCCCTGGACTGTTCAAGCCTGTTCTTCTTGACACTATACAAATTCCTATATGTGCTCCAATTCCTCTCGCAACAAGAGGATGAAGTCACCTGAGAGAGGAGCCTCTTGGCTAACTGCTGTAGAGGAGAGTTTGTTGCCCTATGAGTTTCCCACCAAGAATAGGGCTTCTTAGCCCCCTGTCTTTAATCACATCATATCCTGCAAATTGACCAATGCCAGTGGAAAACTCTGCAAAGGCATCCTCCAGCTCATAATCAAATTGACCAATGCCAGTGGAAAACTCTGCAAAGGCATCCTGAAAAATCCGCCTGAGTGCATCTTTCCTCCCCTGTAGATTTCATCATCCTTGTGAGGAGAGAATCTGCTAGAAGGTCCACCATTAAGCCACTCATGGCTGTAGTATTTTGGGGTCAAGGAGTGAGCCAAAAAATGTAAAGGTGTGCAATTATTGTCCCATCTGCTGACAAGAATATCTTGTATGGTGGTGAGAAAGGCCTTTGGTGATGTACCATACTCGGGGCACTCACTCTGTAAAATAATGCTCCTCACAGACTTAATCATGGAATCTCATCCCTCATAACCTCTTCTAGGA
The DNA here is from genome assembly GCA_034641835.2 of Pinus albicaulis. Taxonomy (NCBI): domain Eukaryota; kingdom Viridiplantae; phylum Streptophyta; class Pinopsida; order Pinales; family Pinaceae; genus Pinus; species Pinus albicaulis. Next base: position 507,384,720 of record CM076569.1, read on the forward strand.
TGGGTTCGTTCATATCTGCAAATTGAAGGAAAGAAATGATAGGGTCCATGGTCTGAATAAGTAAATCTACCCTCTCACACCATAAATCATCTAAAACTATGTCCTTCACTCTTTTTGAGGTTGTTTGATCTGTCTTTCTCGAAAAAGAGTAAAACTCTGAAATAACCATGGCCACAAGAGTGGTCTTGACTTCCCTCAACCTCTTCAACATGATGAATGAAGAGGAAAACTGTGTATCCACAATCTTCAACAATGATAGATTGGTGTACTCCTTGTAGATAGTGAAGGCATTTTTACAATGTGGAAAAAATCAAAGTCGGGATTAAATCGACAAGGATCCAGAAATTGAAAAAGTCGTTAAAGTCTGGAGGTTTTAAAAAAAGTCGGCGAAATTAAAAAAAATACAAAAATATTCGTTTTCAGAAAAAATCCCAATTTTTTCAAAAAAAAAAAAAAAAAAAATTGTTAAAGAAACTAGCCCAGTCACGTTTTTTTGGAAAAACTCTCGATTTAATCCTGACTTTTTTTATTTAATCCGACTTTTACAACTCGGAAAAAATTGCCAAAAAGTCAGCCGATTAAATCGGCTAGTCCAAAAAATCAGACTTTGCCAATTTAATCGTGACTTTTTTCACACTGCATTTGTATGGTTTTGTACAAAGTTGTGGATATGCCATGCATCCTCAATAATGCTTCCAATCCAAAGCACATCAGAAGCAATAGATTTAATTGTGAAGTTCAATGAATGGACAATGCAAGGTGTCCAAAATACTTGTGGATATTTAGCTTCTACAATCATGCCAACAACCTTGCAAACAATTTCATTATTCGTAATGATTTGTACACAAGAATCAACACTTACATCTTCAATAACTTTAATAAAAAACCCACGCATATATTGTGCATCCTTGTATTGTCCAATTGCATCCACTGGTTTCAAGAAAACTGGAGCATTCAAGGAAGACATCATGAAGTTGATGAGTGGGTGTCGCACTGGATCTGTCCATCCATAAAAAACAATGCTAACCCCACATGTTGGCCATGCTGATTTAATAGGCTCAAGCATTTTGTCGACCTCTTTCTTTGCCTTCGTGAACAATGTGGTTCTAAGCTTCTCTGACCCAGGAGGCACATACCCTAATGGAGTCCCTTGAGTTAGATCTCAACACATCTCAATTAATAGAGGTGAGCATGCAGCATTGAAAGATATGAAGTTTAGATAGAAAAAAAAGGCAACGGTGAGATCAAGCTCTTCCCATTTCTCTTTTTGGAAAATCTTGTCCATTGGACCAATTGCAATTTCCTTTCTTTTTCCTGCTTTTCCCCCACCAAAACTCTCAAATGGGAACTTCTTGTTGCTTTTCCTCAAGAATGGAAGGGGGTCATCATTCTTTCTTTTTTATAGTTTTTGCAGCCACATTTGCCACACCAAAATATGCCTCTCTTTCCATTTCTTTCCTCTTTGCTAAAGACACCTGTGTACAAGCTGCAATTCCACAACTTGGTAAAGCCAACAAATGAGCTTTCACACAGTAATATGTGCTCATGAAATGATTGTTGCAATAATTGCATTTCCAAGCAACATTGCCTCCTCCCTTCATCTTGCTGCCTGGCCCTTGCTCTCTTATCACATATTTCCACAATGGATATTTGTTACCTTGAGGTTGTTGTCTTCCCTCAACATTTGAAGTTGTTGTTGCAACCCCACTTCCAATAGATGGAACACTTGTAGAACCTGATGAAATTGGAACAGGAGGGGCATCTCCAATGGGGACATTGACTAAATGTAAAAAAGAAGAGAGAAAATGCACTTACCTGTTGTTTGAATCTCCCTGAAAATGCTCCTTTGCTCTTTGCAAACCCACAACCAAGATGAATGTCAAAGTGAAAAAGGAAATGGGCTAAATCAACCTTTTAAATGTGCGAAGACCATTTTCGGGGTTCGTGTTTGGTGAATCGGGACACGATCGTGTCCGATTCGTTGGATCGAGGGACACTAATGGGGGTAGGGACGAATCCAGTTTCATAGAATAACACATTTATTTTTGGAAGAAATTCCCCGGAAAAACCCAACTCGGGAAGACCGGTGTAGTAACTAAAGGTTTTATTATTAAGCACCAGTGAAATAATCTGAGTAAAACTAGATGCCAAAATTGGCAATGCCACGGAGAAAACTGGCAATAAAAATCTAGTGAGGAATTTCATCACTCCACAGGCAAATCCAAGCACTGACTTCAACTCAAGATTGAGCTGCCCAAACTGCCTCTGCGCAGTCACCGCGTCATCCTAGCGCAGTCACTTTGGCACTCAGCTTGGAACAACTTCTCCTCAAGCCGTATGGTCAGCTGTGTTTGGGAAAATGACTCTCTTGGCCTCTGGAACCTCTGCCCAAGTTCTGGCACTGAATCTCAGCTTCTCCCAGCAAATATGAAATTTCCTCTGGAGGGTACTGCGCTACCTCTGCATCAACCTCACTGTGGCTTCTCTGCCTCTCTGCAAATGTACTCACCGTATCTAGAATGCCTCCTCCGCCTTCACTGTCTCTGCCCCTCTCTCACTACTTCGATCTCACTGAATCTCACTCCGACAACAAACAACTGCTACTTTGGAAATCGATTTCCCAGTGAAATAGAATCGCTGAAGTGTGTTCTCCAAACACCATCGACTTCTTTTTATAATCCTTTGTTGAGACTTCAACAACCAAGATTAGATCTTAATCAATGACTAGGATTAACTTGAAACCAATCCATGTGAGTCTCTAGAACATTCACATCTTGACGTAATTAATTTTGGTTAATTAATCATATTCCCTAAGTTTATACTTAGGAAATATTTAAAAGCTGAGTAATTATCTAATTAGGTCATCTCTAGGAAGAATTTCCATAAACGATTTCTGGGTTTTGGAGATCCCATGTATTCTAGCCTCTCTGCAAAATTTGAAGGGTAGAACACATCTGATGCTACAAAAACTAACACTCCCTCTTTGCAAGGAATGTGTTCTAGTATTGCTGCACCTCTGATAGCAATACTCTGTTTCTGCACCATGTCTTGTTACACTGCTGATGTCTGGCGACTACTGCCCACCAACCACTGCGCAACTCTAATATGTGTTGCATTTGTGCTGCTGCTGACCTTGTTGAACTGCTGCCAACACTACATCCTCCTCTCATCTCTTGCTACTGCAACTGCAACATCTGCAACTGAGAAGCAATCGAAATACTGAACCAACTGTGTTCAGTATGATGGATCTATCACTTGTGTCCTGACTTCTACTAGCCTCTACACTGTCCACCGAAGACTCTACGCTACTGCTGACTCTGCACTGTGCCCACTGCATTGTGCCAACTGCACTGCTGCCAACATTGCATGGTGCTCTCCAACACCTGACTGCAACTAGTCTCTGCAATTGTCACTCTAGCATCTGATTGCACCAACTGCTACTGGTGCATCCTGCTACTTAATACTGTGGGCCTCTTTAATGCTAGATATATGAATGAAATGCTTATAAATAGAACCAAGAATTGTTTGAAGTGTTTTTGGATTTTTTTTGAGAGGAAAGAAGAGAGAGTTAGGGGCCTTTTTGAGGTACTTGGAGGTACTTGATACAAGTGGGACCAATGCTTCTTTGGTGCAAGAAGATGGATGGTCTAGATGAGGATGTCTCCAACTCCAAGCTGAAGGAACTTGTAAACAAAGTTTATAATCTTGCCAAGAAGTTAGTAGATATAGGTGTAGCTTTGTTAATTTTGGACAATTAGGTCCAAACTCCATGTTGTGATGCTCAGATGAAGATGCCAATGTTTTTATTGGATTCCTCTTTTAGAGAGGTGCAAGATCAATCTAAAGATTATCTTGATTCGATGAGCAGAACATTTATTTTGAATTTATTCAAAATATGTGCAGGTTGGCCTGAAATGAAATCTAGGCTTGAAGCCCTAGCAGTTGTATCACACACCCTCACTAATGGATATAAATAGGTCAACGTTGGAGGTCATTTTCACTCATCCATCACATCACATTCTCTCTCCTCATCTAATTGGTTCGATCATCTATTGGAGTCTCTTCTTCATCCACACGTGGGAAATTGGCGCAAGAAGAATTTTTCGTTTTCCACCTAGGGTTTTCAGTGCAGATTTGACTAGTGTTGACTTTGGTCAATGCATGGTCAAACTGACCCAATCTTGGTCAAAATTCCGATTTCTGCAGTCTGCATTTTCTGGCACAAAAATCAAGGTTGACCTTTGACTTTGATCGAGCTGCGTTGACTTTTTGCTGCCACTGTTTTGCGTTGACCGTTGACTGTGACAGTGTTGACTTTCGTTGACTTTGGGTTGACTGATATTGCTATCCAAGAGGGTTGTGTGACACTTCTGGTTGGTTGACTATATTGAGACTTTGCTGGTTGAAGCATCCTGTTGATTGCCGTAATGCACCAACACACATATATTTTTGGCTTGTCTTCTGTTGATCTACTGGTATGTTCTATTAGCATTTTACTTTCTTGTTTATGTGATTGTTGTTTGATATTGGGGATAAAAAGTAAAGTTGCATCAAGCATAGAACATCTACAAAATTTTACATGGTATCAGAGGTGAGGTGAAGACAAAGCCCTAGTTTGTAGCAATCATCGAAGAAGAGCATGGGTTCCTCAAACTACAATCGCTTTAAAGCTGATGGCAAATTGACTGGGAAGGAAGACTTCCATGCTTGAAAGATGAGATTGGATCTTAACTTGGAAGACCAAGATGTCATGGACTATGTGCAGTGTAAAATCCAAGAGCCTCCATCCACTGCAACTACTGCCACCAAATCAAAGTACAAGAAGGGGGAAATCAAAGCAAAGCTGATGATCAGGGACTCAATTCATAAGAGTCTAGTTTCCTACATCTCTGAGCTGGGCACATCCAAAGAGATGTATGATAAATTGGTCACCATGTTCAAGGCCAACAATGCGAATCAAGTCCTATTCTTCAAGAACCAATTGAAGAATCTGAAATAAGGCAGGGATGAGTCTGTTCAATCATATTTTCTGAAGCTAACCGAAATCAGGAATAATCTTCTAACTATTGGGGAGACAATAGCTGATTGTGAGATGGTTCTCACCGCACTTGGAAGTCTCTCATCCGAATGGCATGTATTCAATACTACCATTCTCAATAACAATGTGATACCTAATTTTGACGAAGTATTATCGAGATGCGTACAAGAAGAGACAAGGATGAAGGAATATGAAAATGAAGGAAATGTTGCCTTCACTGCTCGTGCTAAGAAGAAGAACTTTGGTGGTCCGAGGAACAAAGGAAGAGCAGGGGCCCAAGGAAATAAAAGTAAATGTTACACATGTCACAAGACTGACCACTATGCTAGAGAATGCCCTTTCAAGAAGGATTTTCCTGATGATGATGATAACAATAACAACCAGAGGAATGACAATCAAAGGAACAACAGGTTCAAAGGAAAGTGGAAGGTTCCCTCCGGTGGAAATGTGCAACCTTTCAAAAGGTCGAGAAATTCCAGGTATGAGGAATCAAATGTTGTTGATAAAAGAAATGAATTCATTCTTGTATCTGCCCTCTCTGCTGCATCTCCACCTGACACTATGAATGTGTGGTTGATCGATAGTGGTGCCTCAAGGCACATCACTGGGTTCAAGGAAGCACTTTCTGATATGGTTGAGAAGGATGTTAATCTGAAAATTATCCTTGGAGATAATGCCACATATCCTGTGAAAGGAACAGGGACTGTGACCCTCCACTTGTCTCAAGGTCAAGCCCTCCACTTGCAAGTTGTACTATATGGACCTGATTTGAAAAAGAACCTTGTGTCTATTTCGGCCATGGAAGACAAAGGTTTCAATGTGGCATTCATTAATAGGAAGGTGCGTATTTGGAAGAAGAGTTTCAAGAAAGCTATCACAATTGGGTTTAGAGTTGATACACTGTACCAGGTTGGAGGAAGTCCACTGGGAGCGATGACATGTGATACTATCTGATAGACCGATAATGGCATTGAATATGAGACAAACAAGTTCATGAACTTTTGTAGAGAAGATGGCATCAAGAGGGAGACCACAACCGTCGTTGCTGAAACGAAGAATAGGACCATTGTGAAAGTTGCCCGTGCCATGCTATGTGACCAAAGTCTTCCGAAGTTTCTATGGGGAGAAGCTGCGAACACTGTTGTGTACATACAAAACCGATGCCCACATTCCGCTCTAGACTCCAAAACTCCTGAAGAGGTTTTCTTTGGTAAGAAACCTAACATCTCACATTTTAGAGTTTTTGGATGTCATGCTTATTTTCATGTACCGAAGGAGAAGAGGAGTCAGCTGGATGCTTCTGGGAAGAAGGGAATGTTTGTGGGCTATATCGAAACTTCGAAGGCCTATAGAGTCTATGTGCCTGGTCAAAGGGAAGTGGAGATATGCCACGATATTACCTTTGACGAAGATGCTTCCCTAAGGAAAGTAATCAATCTTCCGAGATCTGAGGAAGATCATGAAGCAAGGCCATGAAATTAAGAAGAATCGAAGGATGAGACGATGCCCGATGTTGAAGGACCGATGGACCCTATTGATCCATCTCCTTCAATGAGGAAAAGACCATCATGGCATAGGGACACTGTCGAGGATGCCGAGAATCATATGGCCCCAAGGGGGACATTCTGTGAAAGCAAGAAGTCGAATAGATACCAAGGGTATCTAGCAGCCATGAGTACAATTGTACAATCTGAGCCAAGATCTTTTGAGTAAGTCATAAAGCATCAAGTCTGGAAGGATGTTATGCACAAAGAATATGAGTCCATTATGAAGAATGATGTCTGGGATGTGGTTCCAAGACCGAAGGACAAAGCAATTCTCACCTCGAAATGGATCTATAAGATCAAGCATGGGTCTGATGGTACTAGGTAGTGCTGAAAAGTTCAAGGCAAGATTCATTGCTCATGGCTTCTCTTAAAAGGAAGGTGTAGACTATGATGACATATTTGCACCTATGGCCCGATATACCACCATTCGATCTATCATAGCGCTTGCTGCTACGCAAGGATGGAATCTTCATCTGATGGACGTGAAGGCTGCATTTCTGCATGGTGCAATAAAGGAAGAGGTGTATGTGGAGAAACCTCTGGTGTTCGAAGTCCAAGATCGAGACACCCATGTCTGCAGGTTGAAGAAAGCCCTCTATGGGTTGAAGCAAGCACCCAAAGCTTGGTACGAGAGGATAGATAGCTACCTGATGAAGCTGGGCTTCACTCGTAGCAATGCTGACCCGAACCTTTACTTCAAGGTTGATAGAGAAAAGCCGCTCATTTTGATGCTATATGTGGACGACCTCTTCCTGACAGGTGCTCACCCTCTCATTCATTAGTGTAAGGGGGAGCTCGCTGTTGAGTTCGAGATGAAGGACCTAGGACTGATTCATTACTTCCTAAGCCTGGAAGTCTAGCAGAGACCTGGCGAGATTTCCTTTCTCAAGGAAAATACATTGTGAAGCTTCTGGAAAGATTTGGAATGGTGGAGTCTAAGTCCGTGTCAACACCGATGGAGCTCAACTTTAGGAAGTTGAGTGGCAGCGCTGCTGGGCTCGTGTTAGCAAATCCTATGGAGTATCGTCAACTCGTAGGGGCCCCGATGTTCTTAGTGAACACCCGTCTGGATGTATGTTTTGCAGTGAACACTTTGAGTCAACATATGGTTGAGCCTCATCACTTTCACTGGGTTCGTGCCAAGAATCTGTTGAGATATCTTCGGGGCACGATAAACCATGGGCTGAGATACACTGCTGGGAGCATGACACTCCATGGATATACTGATGCCGATTGGGCTGGCAGTGTGGTGGATCGTAAGAGCACATCGGGATGCTACTTCACACTTGGTTCTGCTTCTATATCATGGATGAGCAGGAAGAAGAAGTCGGTGGCTTTGAGCACCGCGAGGCCGAATACATTGCAGCGAGTATGGCCTATTGTGAAGCAGTTTAGTTGCGAAAGCTCTTTAGTGAGTTGTGTGGGCATGTGCTAGATACCACTGTGATACTCTGTGATAACCAAAGTGGGATTCGGATGTCCGGGAATCCCGTGTTCCACAATCGATCCAAGCATATTGATATCAGGTACCACATTATCCGAGATATGGTACAGCGAGGCGCCGTAAGGCTCGATCATATAAGAACTGATGAGCAGGTCACGGATATTCTCACAAAGTCCCTAGGGAAGGTCAAGTTCCTAACGTTCCGTGAGAATCTTGGTATCGTGGAACGACCCTATTCTGAGGGTCCTATTGGACGATGAACTCTGTGCGCTCTGGGGGGCTTTGGGGATAGCTTCTCGGAGCTATAAGCACACACGGGGCTAGGCTTGCTGAACCATGTGGTGCTTCTGCCCCACCGTTATGATGTTTGAGTTGGTTCACCTCTCATGATCTATGCCCCATATGCATCCTACCCATTGAGTCTAGGGCTCATAGGAAGTACCTCTCATTTGGCCAGTGAGGTGGGAAAAGCTAGAGACTAGTTGCAAATACTGATGGATGCATCATAGATTGTTGTACTCTCTATCTAGGATGGCCCGTGTCCAACCACTTGATCTAGGATCAAGTCTAGTAAGGTTTCAAACCTCCAACTGGCTTCAGGTCAGTTAGTTTCACTTCGGGTTAGTATATGACTCTCTTTAGTCCAAGTGAGGTTTCAGGCCTCCAACTGGCTTCGGGTCAGTGAAAATAACTTTGGGTTAGTATATGACTCTCTTGAGTCCAAGTAAGGTTTCGGACCTCCAACTGACTTCGGGTCAGGTAAACTAACTTCGGGTTGGTATGTGACTCTTTTGAGTCCTATAGAGGTTTCAGACCTCTGGGCTGAATTTGTCAGTCAAGAATGACGTCTTTGTGACTGACACACTTTTGTTCTGAAATAAAAAAGCCAGCAAAGCAAGTTACGGCGAGATGACACACGATGTTTGGATGGCACAGGTGGATGAAGTTCTCCCTAGTTGAGAGGGAGTGTTAATTTTGGACAACTAGGTCCAAACTCCATGTTGTGATGCTCAGATGAAGATGCCAATATTTTTATTGGTTTCCTCTTTCGGAGAGGTGCAAGATCGATCTAAAGATCATCTTGATCCGATGAGCAGAACATTTATTTTGAATTTATTCAAAATATGTGCAGGTAGGCCTGAAATGAAATGTAGGCTTGAAACCCCAACAGTTGTGTCACACACCCTCATTGATGGATATAAATAGGTCAACGTTGGAGGTCATTTTCACTCATCCATTACATCACATTCTCTCTCATCTAATTGGTTCGATCATCTATTGGAGTCTCTTCTTCATCCACACGTGGGAAATTGCAGCAAGAAGAATTTTTTGTTTTCGACCTAGGGTTTTCAGCGCAGATTTGACCAGTGTTGACTTTGGTCAACGCATGGTCAAATTGACCCGAATCTTGGTCAAAATTCCGATTTCTACAGTTCGCATTTTCTGGCATAGAAATCGAGGTTGATCGTTGACTTTGACCGGGCTGCATTGACTTTTTGCTGCTGTTGTTTTGCCTTCACCGTTGACTGTGACAATGTTGGCTTTCATTGACTTTGGGTTGACTGATATTGCTGTCCGAGAGGGTTGTGCGACACTTCTAGTTGGTTGACCGTATTGAGACTTTGCTGGTTGAAGCATCCTGTTGATGGTCGTAATGCACCAACACACATATATATTTTTGGCTTGTCTTCTATCGATCTATTGGTATGTTCTATCAGCATTTTACTTTTTTGTTTATGTGATTGCTGTTTGATATTGGGGATAAAAAGTAAAGTTGCATCAAGCATAGAACATCTACATAAAATTTACAAGCTTGCATAATGAAAGGAGTAAAGATGCTATTCAACAGAGAAATACATGTAATAATCAATTCTAAAATTGTATCTAACAAAAAGATTAACAAGCAATTGCCAATCTTCCCCTTTGGACAACAATGTCCCTGTCAAGGCCTAAGTTACAAACTTAAAGCAATGAAATTGAAAAAATCAACAAGGTTACCTCAATAAGCTCCAAGCAAACCACATAATTCAATCACCAATAGCCTCCAAATCCTTTTCTTTATTAGAAAAAATGGAACAATTACAAATTAACACTTTTGAAGCTTCGATACTAGCTTGAACAAGATAGTGAGGCTCAATTTATATAAGAGAATGGGTGAAAATCCCAAAACTGGTTCGATTACCCAAGTGGAAAGAGAGATCCAAGGCAACCATGTGTGGATCCTCCAAGTGACAAGAGAGATCCAAGGAAACCGTGCGTGGTACCTCCAAATGGCAGAGCATATCACCAAGAGTGGGATGCGTATGGGCTGAGTGAGGACAACATATAGAGAAAGAGCTGCCAAGTGTGGGTGCGAGTTTGGAGAGGGAGTGAGTCACCAGGTGAAGGGGGAGTGAGGAGGGAGTGGTGTCCACCCAACTCGTGATCATCTTACACCTCACACAAATTTGGAACATGGCCCCACAGAAAGAGGAACCCGGCCTCCCCTAACTCGCACTAGCAGTCAGCCAACTCAGCCTCTAGGTGGCAGCAAACTTGGCCCACATGTGGGCCTCTAACTTAAGCTTCAAACTCGTCCTTGACTGATCCTTGAATGCCTAGTCACTTCACTTGACTGTTGGAAAGACTCCATTGAACTAGAAACATGTTTTTAATATGTTTCCAATTTATTTAATTTTGATTTTTCTTGTCTTTTTCCTCACTTTTTGAGTAAAAGTGATTTTTTGTGAAAAAAAATCAATATTCTACACTGCAAAGTGGATAGAAGGATTATGTTGGTACTCTAAGGATGAATATCTAGTACTTACATGCCCAACAACATTTCCAAGCACCAGTATTTTAGTTGTTACATAATTTTTTTTAAATCTCATCCTGAGGGAAATTTTTAATTATTAAAAAATCCTACTAGAACCTAATCCAATCCTATGAGACTCAAGATAATGCCTACAGTGGTAATATACATTGACTCTTGATCTAGAAAAAACATTCAAGCCCCAGTTACTAATCACACTCCAGCTTTGGATGATGAGAGTAAAAACCTCAATAAATTGTTATCGCTAAAAAGTGAAAATAATAAATTGAGAAAAACACTCTAGAGTGGCGTTCTTACTAACCAGATCCCAAGGGTCTAAGCCCGTTATCTAAGCTCATCATGCTAGTGTCATTTTATACAATTTCCCCATGGGAGCACGAAATTTGCACAGGGAGGGAAGATAGAAGAAAATAGAAACAAAGAGAGAGGAAGCGGCAAAATTTTTCCCTGCTGGACTTCTGAACCTTGAAAATTTGATAGGTTCCTTGTAGATTGGGCCATGGGGTCTTCATTCCTGCTAGGTACAACTTAGCAGATAACAGTGCCTTTTTGGGAGATTGCTGTAATTGAACACTCTTTTTTACTGATTAAAGGCCATTGTTTTGTGTTTTGTGTGTATGCCTAATTAGCAGACAATTTCATATATTCTTGATCCCTATTCTTTCTAGTTCATTTTATGATCTTGTCACTTTTTTTTGAGCTTTGAATTGTAGTGAAAGTAAAGTTTGCGATATATCTTAGTAATGAAGTTTTTTGCAAGGTCAACATGTAATGATCTTCAGGGAAGAAATTACTCTTCTCTAAAATCAAACAGTTATATGTTCAAGCCATCCATTTTTGTTATTGTTATAGTTTAATGTGTTTGGAAAGGATTCCACAAAAGTTATTTTGTAGTTGATTGTCTAACTCATAGCATGCCTGTTTTGAAACATTGAATGGAGTTCTCGTTTCCTGATGGAATGGGTAAAGATAAAAATATATTTCGGAATCCTATTATGGAATGAGGTTCTTGCTCTCCTTTCATAAATTATTGAAATTAATGTTTATGGGCAGGTTGTTTGAATGTTATACGAGAACAAGTAATGTGGGCTTCTAGTTCTCAAAAAAAAGGAGAAATTCTCCACTGTTTGAAGGAAATTGGCAGCATTATATCCTGGATGAGTCTCCTTGATGCAGTTTTGGTAAGTTTGACTATTTTCTGATGCTTGTAGAGATATATATTTCCTCTTTATGTTTGTACGGATAATGGATATAACTAAACAGTATTTGCTGCTTCTGAAATAACTTATGAAATAGTAGGAAAAGATAATGACCTGCTTGAATTTGCAAGATCAAATGCATAACTCATTATGAATGCAGGTATGGCTCTTTTTTTTTTTTTGTTAGTGGGGGTTGTTGTGGAGTGGGTGCATACTAGAAAAAAGTAATAATCTAAGTTGCACGAAACGGGGAAACGGAAACGAGTTTCCGAAATAGGAAGCGATACGAAACACGACCTCCCCAAATTTTGGAAACAGGGAATTTGGGGAAGTCGCGTTTCGTATCGCTTCCTGTTTCAGAAACTCGTTTCCGTTTCCCCGTTTCGTGCAACTTAGATTATTACTTTTTTAAATTTAAATTTATATTAGAATTTAGGACATTTAAGAAATGTTATGTGAAATCATGTAAGTTTAAAACATACATGATAAATCATAAATTCAAAGCATAAACTATTACAAGTTACAACACATTTACTCATGAATGATCATTGATAACAACACAATGAAAATACTAAATAGCAATATCGAAATATCCAAAACCAGCTTTTATTATATATCAAAATCTCAAAATCAGCCATTATTATATATATGAGGCTACAAGTACAATAAAGTCAAAAGACTAATACTCATTATCAGAATCCTCATCAAATATAGCAGTAGAAGCATGCTCATCAGTGGATGGTGTAGCTGAAGAAGATTTTTGGCCAATTCCACTTCTATGATCTTGGTCCTCTATATTCAAGGCAGCAAGAGAGAGATCCAAATCAAGATTTTTTGGATCCACATCCCATTCCTTAGAAGGACCATTGCCATATTATGGACCCCTACGAGATGTAAGGCGAAGGTTGGAGTGCACATAAACAAGATCCTCTTCCTTCCGTGAGCCCAATTTGTTGCGCTTCACAGAATGAATAAAACCATAGGTGCTTGAATTCCTTTCTGTTGATGAAGAGCTTACCACTTGTGAAAGGAGGCGAATAGCAAGGTTTTGCAAATGTACACCATTTGCTCCATGACAAATCAACCACCTAGCTGGATTCATGGTTCTTCTCTCCTCCAAAGATGATATATCTGAATAATTATCTATTCGTGCAGCAAAACTGGCAAATTCTTCCTTCACGTCCCTGTGTAGATGAGCTGGAAATATTCTCATAAAGCATTTTTTCACCCCATTAGCCACCTCTCTATCCTCATAGGGTGCCTTCCTCTTCCCATTGCTTTGAGCAATAAGTTCCTCATCATAAAATAATGAGTGCAAGGCATGTGCTAAAATATGCAATGGAGTGTTGAAATTGTTCCACCTATCAACAATAATCAACAATAATTTTCTTGATTAATTCGGCAAAATTATCATCTACAAACAAAAGATGTGGAGACTCTTGTGAAATGATTTCCATAGTTTTCTCAACCATGAAATCCATGTCATCATATACCTCTCCTAGGAAAGTTTGGTCAGTGTCAGCATTTCGAAGAAGCTCAAATGCAGGGGTTGTGAACATTAGCAAGAAATCTATCTTGCTCCACCAATCCTCATCAAGGCACAATATACACACCGTAGATCCCTGCTTTGAATCTGCCTGTCTCCACTCAGCCCAAAGCTAACTCACCACCATAGACACTAATGCTTGCTTAACCTCAACAAGGCGGTGCAACATTATGAAGTTTGATGCCTATCTTGTCTCAACAACTTAACAACTCCAATTTGGAATACTCTCGAAATATTGCTTGAGATTGGTGGTGGTTGGTGATGAATTTAACAATTTCCATTGCTTCCCCTGTGACTTCCTTTATCTATGGAACTTTATTGTCGATCTCCTCTAAGATCAGATCCAGATTATGGACAAATGCGGGGTGTCCAAAAGATGTGGTCATACCTCCCCTCAATAATCAAACCTGCAACTTTGCATATTGGTGCAATATCCGTGATAACTTGCACCACCCTGTTAAGACCAACTTGTTCAATAGATTTGATAATAACATCAACAATGAATTGTGCTTCTTTTACCTCTCCCGAGTAGTCTTGCGCTTTTAGAAACATTGCTCCTTTTGGTGAAGTGGCAATGATATTTATCAGTGGTCTACGCCTTGTATCTGTGCATCCATCTGAAACTATGGTAACCCCAGAGCTACTCCAAGAAGAACGAATTGGTGCTAACACATCCTCCATAAGATCCTTCTCATTTTTGAGAAGTTGAGTTCTAACTTTCTCATAGTTGGGTTCCTTGTACCGTTGAGGAGGTTTGTTAACTTCCCTTGTCATGTCTTGCCAGTAAGGAGGGGGAACAACATTGAATGGGAGACCACATGCATAGATGCACCGAGCCACTCTGGAATCAGATTCTTCTCTTCCTTGCACATTCACCAGTTTAGCAATTTTGCTATCTTGAACTGTACCGGATGCCCCTCTGGATGGTGGTTGTTCTGGTTGTTGAGTGCCTCTCCTCTTCCTTGCTTCAACTACAATCCTTGGCTCAATGTTTGCTAGATTTTTAGGTTGACTAAGATCATCATGTTTTCTTTTAATTCCATGAGCCTGATCTTGTTCTCTTTGATATTCCCTCCTTGCCACAGGTTCTGATGTTTTCGTGAAACCTGCAATCCCCTGTCCTCCTTCTTGCAAAATATGTGCCTTCACTCCTGGGTAAGAGCCCTTGTAAGAATTATTGCAAAGATTACATTGCCATTCCCATGAGCCACCACACATGAGATCTCCAAGACCCAAAAATCATTTGGAGAAATTCCACCCGGAGTTTAAGTTATACAAATAATTAATTTTTTGAATGGGGACCCTAAGTCTAACTTAGGGAAATTAAATAATTAAAGTGAATTAATTTAAGCATGTGGGTGAGAATGTTCTAAGTGACAAGGATCAAGTCTTTTATAATCTTAGCCATCGATTAGAGATTAGATCACGACCGTTGATTCATCAACAGGAAAAGTATAAAAGGAAGGCTTGGGGTCAGTTGGAAGACATGCACATTAAGTCTAAGAGATCGAATTCTGGAGCAGTGCTCGGACGAAGATCGGATCTAAGTGATTCAATGCAGTGAGGGGCAGTTCAGCAACGGGATTTTCATCCAAGGTCGAGAATATAATAGCAGAGAGGCAGATCAACACCTGAAGGGACAGTGCAGCTCAGAGGAGGTGATGCAGAGGCAACAGATCTCACGCAGGTCTCACGCCAGAGAGGGTGATGAAGCCACTCGAGGAGCAGTGCTCGGGTTTCTGTGGGGTAAATCGAGTAAATGTCCAGCCGAAGGATTTCTGAGCCGGGAAGGCTCACAAAGAGGGTGATACAGCCACTAGGAGAGGTGACGCAGTCCCAGCGCAGAGCTAGCTGTAGTCAATGTCACATGATTCGGGTTCGAGTTTGGGTTCGAAATTGATTAGGTTCGATTTGAGTTCAAATGTTTTGATGAGATTTGGATGAGGTTTGCCATTAGGTTCGTCTATATATATACATATATTAATTTAAAATGAATTATAAGATAAAATAGTAAGAAATCAACATCACTAAACATCAAAAATGCTATCACGACATGGAAACTACAAGGATAAATTACAATCTTGAGTTGTGACATGAAGTTATGAGTTTTGATCTATGAACTTGGTCAATAGCTATGAGATTCGATGAGGTTCGCCAAACCTCTATTTTTTTTTAAGGTTCGACAAAATTTGAACCTCAAGGCTAAAGTTCGACGAACCTTGTGACATAGGCTGTAGTCATCGCTCTGCAACACTGGGGACTACGTAGGCACTTGTGGGGTTTTTTCATTTTGTCACTGGATCCGCCAAAATATTTGTCTCCGGATAGAGGTACTTCTGCCAAGGATTTTCTTTGTTGGGTGAGCCGGATTTGACGCCCTAGATTGGATTTAGAAATCTACTTAATAATATAAACCATCAGAACTGCTGCACTAGTTTTCCCGCATTGGGTTTTTCCGAGGACATTTGTCCGAAAAATCTGTCCTTTATCCATGTGCTTTGCTTATTTTTCAACACTTTATCTGTATAATTGTGTAGGCTGCGGTGTATTTACTTTGATGCTAAGTTGCAGGAAACGTGGGTCTAGGGCTTGTTTCTCAAAAAAATGAAACAGAAACGGTGAAACGTGTACCATACGACTGGGAAACGCATTTCCGGCCGTACTGGTACGTTTCCTGTATGGGAAACGTTGCTAGTATGGCTGCAAACACGTTTCCCGTACAAGAAACGTACCAGTAAGACTACAAACGTGTTTCCCAGCCATACCACTGCGTTTCCTTCCGAGACAACATTTTAACTTCTTCTTTTTTCAGTTTCTGTGCCATCTAATATTATTTTAATTTTTTATTTGTCTCTTGAATGCTTCTAGATGGCTTTCTAAAGTTATAAAAAGACAATTCACCTCATTCTCTCATCACACGAATTGAGCAAGTCGTTTCACTTGGAGAAGAGCGATTTTGGCAAGGAAAAAGGAGGAAGAGAGTAGTGCTTCAGCTAGGGTGCTTTCACCAGTCAAGAAAGGAGATTTCAGTAGTAAGAGAAAGAGATTTCAAAAGCATATTTGGAGTGCGAAGTTTCCAGCTACGACCATATTTCTCTTGTATTTTCTGCCATTTTGGGGTAGCTTTAGCTACAAAAAATTAATTTGGGTAAGAAGCATTCAATTTCTTGGTTCTTTCCCATTGTTTCGTCAATTTTTCGAGGGTTTATGCTACCAAAATTATAAAAAACGTTTTTTATTTATAGATTTGCTTTTTAATTTTTTTCGCAGAAATGGCTTCCATCCAAGGTTCAAGTGCAAACCCCAAGGCCAACCCAAGGGCTGAATATTATCCTCTTTGAAGGCATGTTGAGAAGTTGTAAAGATGTGGAGGTGGTGGATCATGGGAATGGCAGTGTAATCTTTGTAATAATTCTTACAAGGGCTCTTACCCAAGAGTGAAGGCACATCTTTTGCATGGAGGAAGACAGGGGATTGTAGGTTGCACGAAAACATCAGATCCTGTGGCAAGGACGAAATATCAAAGAGAGCAAGATCAGGCTGATGCAATTAAAAGAAAGCATGATGATCTTAGTCAAGCTAAAATCCAGCAAACATTGAGTCAAGGATTGTAGTTGAAGTAAGGAAGATGAGAGGCACTCAACAACCAGAACAATCACCATCCAGAGGGGCATCTGTTACTCAAGATAGTAGAATTGCTAAACTGGTGAATGTGAAAGGAAGAGAGGAATCTGATTCCAGAGTGGCTCGGTGCATCTATGCATGTGGTCTCCCATTCAATGATGTTTTCTCTCCTTACTGGCAAGATATGATAAGGGTTGTTAACAAAGCTCCTCAAGGGTACAAGGGGCCCAATTATGAGAAAGTTAGAACTCAGCTTCTCAAAAATGAGAAGGATCTTGTGGAGGATGTGTTATCACCAATTCGTTCTTCTTGGAGTAGCTTTGGGGTTACCATAGTCTTAGATGGATGGACAGATACAAGGCGTAGACCAAATATTGTTGCCACTTCACCAAAAGGAGCAACGTTTCTAAAGGCAGAAAACTGCTTGGGAGAGGTAAATGATGCACAATTCATTGTTGATGTTATTATCAAATCTATTGAACAAGTTGGTCCTAACAGGGTAGTGCATGTTATCATGGATAATGCACCAATATGAAAAGCTACAAGTTTGATTATTGAGGGGAGGTATGACTGCATCTTTTGGACACCCAGCATTGTCCATAATATGAATATGATCTTAGAGGAGATCGACAATAAAGTTCCATGGATAAAGGAGCTCACAGGGGAAGCAAGGGAAATTGTTAAATTCATCACCAACCACCACCTGTCTCAAGCAATATTTCGAGAGTACTCCAAATTGGAGTTGTTAAACGTTGCTAAGACAAGATATGCCTCATACTTCATAATGTTGCGCCGCCTTGTTGAGGTTAAGCAAGCATTAGTGTCTATGGTGGTGAGTCAGCTTTGGGCTGAGTGGAGACAGGAAGATTCACAGCAGGGATCTACGGCGCGTAGATTGTGCCTTGATGAGGATTGGTGGAGCAACATAGATTCCTTGCTAATGTTCACAACCCCTGCATTTGAGCTTCTTCGGAATACTGGCACTAACCAAACTTTCTTAGGAGAGGTATATGATGGCATGGATTCCATGGATGAGAAAACTATGGAAATAATTTCACAAGAGTCTCCACAACTTTTGTTTGTAGATAATAATTTTGTCAAATTAATCAAGAAAATCATTGTTGATAGGTGGAACAATTTCAACACTCCATTGCATACTTTAGCACATGCCTTGAACCCAAAATTTTATGATGAGGAACTTATTGCTCAAAGCAATGGGAAAAGGAAGGCACCCCATAAGGATAGAGAGGTGTTTAATGGGGTGAAAAAAGCCCTTACGAGATTTTTTCCAGCTCATATACATAAGGAGGTGAAGGAAGAATTTGCCTGTTTTGTTGCAAGAATAGATTATTATTCAGATATATCATCTTTGCAGGAGAGAAGCACCATGAATCTAGTTAGGTGGTGGATTTGTCATGGAGCAAATGGTGTACATTTGCAAAACCTTGCATTTCGCCTCCTTTCACAAATGGCAAGCTCTTGATAAACAGAAAGGAATTGGAGCACCTTTGGTTTTATTCATTCTGTGAAGCGCAACAGGTTGGGCTCACAGAAGGCAGAGGATCTTGTTTATATGCACTGCAACCTTTGCCTTGCATCTCGTAGGGGCCCAGAATATGGCAATGGTCCTTCTAAGGAATGGGATGTGGATCCAGAAAATCCTGATTTGGATCTCTTTCTTGCTGCCTTGAATATTGAGGACCAGGATCATAGAAGTGGAATTGGCCAAACATCTTCTTCAACTACACCATCCACTGCTGAGTATGCTTCTACTGCTATATTTGATGAGGATTCTGATAATGAGTATTAGTCTTTTGACTTTACTGTACTTGCAGCCTCATATATATAATAAAGGCTGATTTTGAGATTTTGATATGTAATAAAGGCTGGTTTTGAATATTCCGATATTGCTATTTTCATTATGTGTTTGTTATAAATGATCATTCATGAGTAAATATGTTGTAACTTGTAATAGTTTATGCTTTGAATTTATGATTTATCATGTATGTTTTAAACTTTTATGATTTCATATAACATTTCTTAAATGTCCTAAATTCTAATATATATATATACCGTGTTTCGTCATTTCCAAAATTTGGGGAGGTCGCGTTTTGTATCGCTTCTCGTTTCAAAAACTCGTTTCCGTTTCCTCGTTTCTTGCAATTTAGCTTTGATGTTTTCATGAATTATTCAAAAAATAACTTGTAAATTAAAGAAACAAAAGTAGGAGAAGTAAATCAGATTCACTGCAGTAGGGTTTCTAGTTTAGATTCAGAAATTTTCACATCACACACTTCGACATTGGATGTATGCCTTCTAAATTCCTCTTGGGTAGTTTTGGGTTGGCTCTCACCATCTTTGATCAAAACCAACTACCACATCACTCGAGGGGATAGGATTTGCCAACTTTGCCATCTCCAAGAGACCGAGATAGAGGAGCACTTCATTCTTAGGTGCCGAATCTGCTACCTTTTCAGGGAGTTATAGAAGTCTCTATCCATATTTTTTTTTCCCAGATCAGAGATTCTTGGCATTGTATATGAGGGAGGGCCTTCGATTTAGATCTCACCCACTCGGCCCTCTGCAGACCAAACCAGACCGTGTCTGGATGATTACAGATTTCTTCCCAATTCTTCCAGTAGAGAGGCACCGAGAGGCAGACAAATGGTAGTACTATAATAGCCATCAAATCTATGAGACCTCATTAAGGCCCTTCTTATTCAATTAGTGAAACCCTTATAGATATGTTTCCTGAAATCCCATGACAATTCATGTATCACCCATAGTGAGGATATTTCTTCTAGAATTTAGCTACAATGTATTGCATTGACAAAATGTGACTTGCTATATACCATATCTTCTTGCTATTCTATATCCTTAGACTAGAGTCATCTATCAGGAGTTTCTTCCATTAGCTTCAGATGATATGAGAGATAGTATCAGTGGATGTTGACTGACCGCTAGATGAGAGTCGATACATTCCTCCCATGAGGACGTCTTCTGTTCTCCACAGTATTTGTACATAGCTGCATTATTGCTCTATTTCCTTGATCCATGTTACTAGTTTTGAGACTTTGGTTCATCTCAACATAGGATAGATTTGTTTTTACCATGTTTTTCTCGGAGTGGCATTTTGTACTCCCTCTTTGTATTCTCTTACTAATGACTTCACAGTGAGAGTGACCTATTTACTGTCATTTGTTGGATATTGATAAATTATCTAATATAATCTTTTATCTAAACATTGCATAGCCTTGAGGCTATCATCGTTTCAGTAACTTATGTTTTAGATGTATTACCAGCATAGATGGATTGTTATTGGAGATGCTGTGGTTACTTAGCTTTAGTATACCACCATTTGCTGGATTTCAGTTGACATATCACCAGTTTTCTTTATCTATGGAATGTGGATATTAAATAATTTTGTCCTATCATTTCTTGTATTGAATGGAGACAATGCTTTTCTGTTGTTTCCAAGAAGTTTATTCACTAGTGCTATATCAATACCTCATCCCTAAACCAACTTTTATAATCCTGCATATATATGGCTAGTTATTATGATTGCGGAGTCGTATGATATGATATTTGTTCTTATGTTTGTGATCTTTTTGACTGAAATCGGCTTATGCAGATAATTGTTAATGTTGCAGATATTAATACCTTTTTTAATGATTTATATCAATTACATTCATAAAAACGATGCTGCTTTTTGCTTGGGTATCTGTATGTGGTGGTTCTTGAGATCATTTTTTCATATCTGCATATAGTAACCAAGTTTTCAATTGTTGCTTTGTGCACACATGCAACAGTCGCTTCAAGTAACATATAAGCAGTTCTTGTGATACAATGTTGCAATTTGAAATGAGCTGGTCTCCCATTAGTCAATAACATGTATGATTCCTTGAAGCAGAGGGAAGTTGAAACAACACAGTTTATTCAAGTGGCACCATGGTTGGGTATAACCCCTGGAAATGATGGCCAGGCACAGCGAATTTCGACTGAAGATGGTAACAGTCCCGTTGTAAGTGTTTTCAATGCGGCAGCAAATGCAGTTCTGTCACATCCACGGTGCTTAAGCCCATCATCATTTCTTACAATGTCCAAGCAAGCTGAAGCAGCTGGTAAATATGTTCTCTTTAACAGAATATTTTAGAGGCAGTTGGTAAATATGTTCTCTTTAACAGAATAGTTTTGAGGCTATGATGAATTTGGATTCATTTAGCATTATTTTACTCTTTTAATAATTGATTGCTAGATGACTCGCACCATTTGTAAACACAGCAAAATTTAGTCTGCTATTACCAAACTAAAAACTACGAAGAGAACAATTAATAAATGTACGAGGGGAAGAAAACCTCTTTATAAACGACAGATAGCAAAGCTAGATCTCATATGTATGCTGTTCTGACAAATCTCTACAGAACAGTAAGGAAAACAGGTGCTTTGACTGCAACACCACAATATAATGAACTCTGTCGAACATTCTCCTGTTAAGGATTGTCCATTTTGTATCCTGGTTTCCTTGATTAGCAATTTCACACCTGTATCTGCCAAGTGTTCATGCTGAACATAAAATTTAGGAAATTAGTTGTAGATTAAGTTGTGTGAAACCTTGAAGAATTAGACATGCACGCAATATGCATAAATTTCAATTAGGCGAAGTGAGATTATATTGGATAGTATTTATTATTAGTTCAAATAAGATTGCAATATATTTTGTGCCAGGTTCAAAATCCTTAATGGTGTGTGCTCCTTTCATGGATTTATGATTTAAAATTTGACATTTATCACTGGTCGTATTGTTTCAACTTAACACCATGGCCATACTATATGGAAGTAAATTATCCAAATGATGGAAAAAGGCGGGGTATATGACCATTCTAAGATGAATGTCTCCTCTATTCCAGTAGGAGTTGATAAAACTGCATCACTATTCCACTTTTCTCTTTCCCATGGACCTCTTTTGTTCCCCTTTTCCAGTTAGAGCACCTGTGTCTACTTTGTCATAAAAGTGGAAATTCCTTTCCGTTAGGAGGATGCAATCTTCATGAAACCCTCTTTCACTTAACCCACAGCATTTTGGCACAGCCTTTTCCCTAGGAAAATAAACTGCTCCCCTTCCTGATTTGATCCCTGATTCTTATACTCTCATATGACTGCCTTTATGACTCCCAGGGAAGCCTCCAGTCCACATCGTCTCTCTCCCCTCACCCCAATCTCCCTGTCCTTTGTCATATATTTTCTCACGGTGATACGAAGTGGTCTGTCAGGATTATGAGCATTAGTGAGGCACTGAAAGAGGAATGCTTTGTGGTCTAGTTTCTTAGTCAGGTATTGACTGTCATGACTTCCATTTTTCTTATTTATTTATGTTAATTTATGGTAGCATCAGATGTGCTCTATAGAGCCTTGTAATTTTGTATACAGGCTAAGACACATGTATTCCATAATACCCAAAAAGGATTTTGGAAAATTCCACTTAGAGATGGTTTAATTAAATTAATTAATTGTTTTTGAATGTTTTCCTAACTCTAAACTTAGGGAAACTGATTAATTAAAGGGTATTAATTAAACTAAGTGTGAATCTTCTAGATAAAGTCATGGATCACCTCCAAGTTAATCTTAGCCATTGATTATGTTTTAATCTTGGCCGTTGAAGGGTCAAAGAAAGATTATAAGGAGGGTGAGGGGTCTATGGAAAACATATTGTGACATTGAGCATTTGGCATTTTTGAGCTTGTGAGAGAGACACAGCTTTTTGATTAAGATCGAATCACTAGGACTGGGTTTGCTAAGTGATTTGATTCAGTGATCAGTGCCACAGAGGGGCAAATGCAGTAACTGGTCAGGAGGACCAGGAGTACATTTTAGAGAGGCAGTGGTCACGCAGAAGAGGCATCGCAGTCATCTGGAGGGGTGATGCAGTTTTTGAAGGGAATCACGCAGAAGTGACATAGTGCTTTCTTGATTCAGTTTGGAGATAGCTGGAAGCTGGGGTTTCTGAGCCAGGAGTGTTAAAACTCAGTTTCAGATCATCTTTGATCAGTTGCAGAGGAGAGGTGACGCAATTCTTCAGCTTGTCCACGCAGGCTTACGCAGTTGCAACGTAGGCATCACGCAGAGGCAGAGAGGGGCTTCACCAGCGTTGTTCAGATCAGCTGGGGATTTGCAGAGTGAGGTATACCTCACATTTCTTTGGTTGTCTAGATTTTCTCTATAGGGTGAGTCAGATATTGGTACCCTAGTTGTACTCAAGATTCTGCTGCTTAATAATACAAAACCCTCAGCTATGCTGCACCCGTTTTCCCGAGTTGGGTTTTCTAGGGACTTAGTCCAAAAATAACTGTGTCAAATGTGGTTGCTTTTCATTGTATTTTCTTCTGTTTGTTTCAGCACTTAGATTTATTCGGCAGCATTATTTGTGTAGACTGCTTCAGTAATTACTTCGATATTTCATTGTAATGAAATAATTATGAAAAATAATAGGAGAAGTAATTCAAATTTGTTGCAGTAGGAATCTAGATTTAGGATTTTTCACATGGTATCAAAGATTATTCAAGCTGAAGTGTAGGAGAAACAAAAGAGAACCAGCAGATTAGCGCTGAAGAGACTGGGTATTGCGTAAGCAGCAGTAGAATACCCCAACAGTTACGCAGTCCAAGCCAAGAGGGCATTCCAACGCAAAGAAAGCTCCCTCTGAGAGAGTTAACAGAGGGGTAAGATTTTTCAGTTGCAGAAGAGGTAGCATGGCAGACCAGCGTAGCTGAAGGATGCAGTTGTTGCACAACAGTGAATGCTAGTGCATAAGCGTCAGAAAATTTCTAATAAACATAGATTGGGGATTTCTTGACCTGAGAGAGTTTTCTTACTCAAAGAAACTCAGTTTTTCCCATGCAGCCGCAGAAGTTTTGACTTACTCCTTAAGGAGTGCGTAAGTCTAGTTGAGCAGAGGGTTAGAGGAAGAAATCAATAGTTGAGGAGATGGCCAAAAAAGGATTGCATGACCAAGATAGATTGGAGGGTGCCTCCAACAATTTTATTTGGAAGTCAAGGATTTAGTTTCTCCTTGATGAGCATGATCTAAAGGCCCTCATTGATAGCACAATTACAGAGCCACTGGATGTAGCACATCTGAGAGCCTTCAAGAAGAACATGGCAAGAGCCAAACGATTGATCCTAGATGGTGTAAAGGATCACATCGTACCTCACATAGCAGCAAAGAACACTGCTAGAGAAATGTGGGTAGGGCTAGAAAAGCTATACCAAGGATCTTCCGAGCAGCGGAAGATATGTAATACCAGGATGAAGAAGTGAGAGCGTTTTGACTCCTTCCTGTCTCATATTCAGGATAACCAAGACCAATTGTCAGTAGTGGGGTCAGCACCTAGAAACTTAGAGCTGGTAAGGCTCACTCTGAACTCTGTTTCAGAAGACTATCAGGTCTTTGTCCAGAGCATTTTGGGCAGAGAAAAGCTTCCAGGATGGGAAGCGATGTGGGCAGCCTTGCAGCAAGAAGAGTTGAGGAGAGACCTCCTCAAAATCCATATTGAGGATGGCAGCAGCAGTTCGAAAGTCAAGGAGGAAGAAGATAACACAACCCTTGCATCAAAGGGGCAACAGAGGCAGAAGAATAAATATATGTCCAAAATCAAGTTCTTTAGGTGTGGGGAAATGGGACATTATGCCACACAATGTCCTCTTAAGAAAAAGGATAAGGAGGAGAAGCAAGATCCTCAAGTCGAAGTTGCCAAGATTGAGGTAGAAGCTAATTGTGCTATGTTAGCTCATATTCTGGAAGGAGAGAAGTGAGCTGACTTGGATTTGTAGATCCAGAATCTACAGGTGGCATGATCCTTGAGTATTTCCGAACTCTTGGACCACATGCGAGCTACGACACCCTTAAGACAGTAGTAGGATGGATAGTTTCAACGAAAGATGAAGAGACATTGCAGTGGCTAGCAGTACTAGAGCCTGATCAATGCAGAGAGGGAGCAGCAACAACAACAGTTGAGCAGCAACAACGTAGTGAACAGTGGTGCAGCACAATGCAGTGTAGTGCTCACGCAGTGCAGAGCAGCAATAGCGCAGCATATTCAGAGAGCTAGTGCAGAAGTTAGCATCAGTTAGTCTTATTATTCAGATGCAGTTTTACTTGTCCAATTTTGGATGTTTTTCTTTTGCAATTAGCAACAATGCAGCAGCAGCAGTAGTTGAGCAGCAACAGCGTAGTGCACAGTGGTGCAGCGCAGTGCAGAGCAATGCTCACGCAATGCAGCATCATGGTTATAGAATTCAGAGGGAGTTGCAGTACAGTAGCAGTTGGGAGCAACATGCAGAGTCAGCAGCAGTACAAATGCAACATGCACCATTGGTGAGCAGCATCAACAGCACAACAACAGATGTTACAGAAGTCAGAGCATCACATTGAGTTGTCTTGCTAGAGCACTTTCCTCATTAAGAGGGAGTGTTGATTTATGGTAGCATCGGATGTGCTCTAGCCTTGTAATTTTGTATACAGGCTAAGACACATGTATTCCATAATACCCAGAAAGGATTTTGGAAAATTCCACTTAGAGATGGTCTAATTAAATTAATTAATCCTTTTTTAATGTTTTCCTAAGTCTAAACTTAGGGAAACTGATCAATTGAAGGGTATTAATTAAACTAAGTGTGAATCTTCTAGATAAATTCATGGATCACCTCCAAGTTAATCTTAGCCCTTGATTATGTTTTAATCTTGGTCGTTGAAGGGTCAACGAAAGATTATAAGGAGGGTGAGGGGCCTATAGAAAACACATTGTGACATTGAGCATTTGGCATTTTCGAGCTTGTGAGAGAGACACAACTTTTTGATCAAGATTGAATCACTAGGGTTGGGTTTGCTAAGTGATTTGATTCAGTGATCAGTTCCAGAGAGGGGCAGATGCAGTAACTAGTCAGGAGGACCAGGAGTACATTTCAGAGAGAGAGGCAGTAGTCATGCAGAAGGGGCAACACAATCATCTGGAGGGGTGACCCATTTTCTAAAGGGAATCACACAGAAGTGATGTAGTGCCTTCTTGATTTAGTCCGAAGATAGCTGGAAGCTGGGGTTTCTGAGCCAGGAGGGCCAAAACTCACTTTTAGATCAGCTTTGATCAGTTGCAGAGGAGAGGTGATGCAGTTCTTTAGATTGCCCACGCAGGCTTACGCAGTTGCAGCGTAGGCATCACACAGAGGCAGAGAGGGGCTTCACCAGCATTGTTCAGATCAGTCAAGGACTTACAAAGTGAGGTATACCTCACATTTCTTCTGTTGCCTAGATTTTCTCTGAAGGGTGAGCTGGATATTGGCACCCTAGTCATACTCAAGATTTTGCTGCTTAATAATACAAAACCCTCAAATCTGCTACACCGGTTTTCCCGAGTTGGGTTTTTCCAGGGACTTAGTCCAAAAATAACTGTGTCAAATGTGGTTGTTTTTCATTGTATTTTGTTCAGTTTGTTTCAACACTTAGATTTTTTCCGTAGCATTATTTGTGTAGACTACTTCAGTAATTACTTCGATATTTCACTGTAATGAAATAATTATGAAAAATAATAGGAGAAGTAATTCAGATTTGTTGCAATAGGAATTCAGATTTAGGATTTTTCACAATTTAATTATGTGGTTTGCTTGGGTTTCCCTATGTCATGATCTTACCATATTATCCACCCTATCTTCAAATTGGTAGATAGTTTAGATCTGCACAATCACAAGACCATCATGATTGGACACACCTTTGCCAAGCTTTATGCTACAATCCTCCTTTTGTGGATTTTAGATGAGCTAGGTTGAGAAAGCAAGCAAGACTTCTCTCAAGGTACGAAACCATTGATCACATTTTCATGTTATGTTCCATTATTGAATGGGCTTGGCACTACAATTCAATTTTCTCTTTTCTTTTTTTATGTTTGTTTTATGGATTTTTGGAAACCATTTGACTTGGTCCCTCGAAGCCTTTGTTCCAAATATTTCCTGACATTGACATTTCAAAGACCCTTTTGGCTGCAATCATGAGCCCCTTAGAGTTATTTTTTGGCCATCTTTGCATTGCCCATGTCCTTTTAGAGTTAATCGAGAGCATTATTAGGGTCAAGGAAGGTGCCCTCTCTCTCTGACACTCTTAGGTATATTGATGAGTTGGAATAGTTTCGTGGGCAGTGTCACCGCTTGGATTAGCAGCTCTGGCAAGGTCTGATCAGGGCACTAAGCAGTAAGCACACAGGAGATGCACCCACTTTCTCCTCAATGCAATCTCTTCACTTTTGGCCAACTCCTACAATGCCATGAGGGGTATCCCAATCTACGCTAAGTACATTAAGAAGCACTAAAAACGAATGCTTAGAAACACGAAGTATGATGAAGGTTGGCATTTAATTGTAACAAAATGCGAAGTCTGATATATGAATGATAACTACAGAAAATACAAACAAATGTGCAAAACTCACTCAAGATATAAAATAGATGGCAACTTTCGATTCTTACAGCAAGTCAGATGACTTATCATTCCTTGCCACTTGATTTGTAACCTGATTTGGACACTTCCAAATCTGCAAATTGACCAAAAAAAGCAGAAATACCAGATTTGTATTGTTTTTGAATCAACCCAAAAGTGTGAAAACACACTATGATGATCGATCCTTCGAAATAGGAATGAAAAATACAGCTGAACAATGGTAAAATTACAAGTAAATGGTAAGATACACAATCTGATCCAAACATGCATACAAAGGGGGTCCAATCTCAGTAGGGTCAAAATTGGAAAATGCCCTAATCCAGATAAACTCTCTTTAAGGCAACTAGGTCGACTTAAAAGTTTAAAACAGTTATAAATGTTGATAATATGCATTTAAAACACTTTGAGGGGTTAGAAACAACACCTTTTACAACACCTACTCCAGCACCTGCCCACACCAGCACCTCCCCACGCCACTTTCTTGTTAATTCTTTTATACCAGATCCGATTTATTTTACTTCAACAATTCTATTAAAAACTTAGAAAATATTTATCTCAAATATTTTTGAAATAGTTGATAAAACTGTGAAAATTTCTGAATATTGCTTATGCAGAAACCATACTGTTAAATCTGGTTATACTTTATCAAGTTATTAATCTGAAATTTCAGCATTAACATCGAAGTAAACACATTAACAGTTCTTCACAGATACAAATCTAAAACTGAATACATGCACACAGACAAAGTGACACATAAGATTTTCTAAACAATTGTCCCCAGAAAAACCCAATGCGGGAAAGCCGATCTTCTAGCTGCTGGAGGGTTTATATTATTATGTAGAATTTGAGTACAACAAATCTGGGCACCTTATTCGTTAACCTGACAGAGAAATATAAGATCTGCAACAATTCCTCTGTTTGGGAGACGGAAAACTGAACTAATTCACACCCTTAAACCGGATTTACAAAACTCAACCCCTTTCAGCCTTTGGAAACCCCAACGCTGCTCTGAAGTCCTCTACGTCAGCACTGCTAGCCTTCTGATGCCCCTGCGCTACTCAGGAGAGGACTGCGTAACCCCAGACTGGGTGACGTAGTCGCTACACTGCCCTAGCTAGCCCTGTGTAAGCCCTGATGGCCTCCTGCTGCCTCTGCGCTGCCCTTTTTGGGCCTACGTAGCGGTTGAAACCCTCTTCGGTGCATAGCCTCTACTCCCTCTATGTTGCTCTGGCTGCTGTTTCTCTGCCTCTTGCTGACTCTTGGCTCTGAGATCAGATCATCCCCTTAGCCAATACTACCCCTCGCTACAGCTGAAACACTTCTGGAAATTCTTAGCAAACCATGGCCTAGAATTCCAGCTTAGTCTCAGTGCTCTACCTTCGTGCGTGTTCTCCAACTGACCCCAAGTCTTTCCTTTATACTTTTCTCATTGGGAAACCAACAGATGTGATCTAATCTTGATTCGATGGCTAAGATTAAAAGAAAGCTTGATCTATGTGACTTAAGTCATTTCCATCACATGTTTAAATTAATTACCTTTAATATTTTAATTTTCCTAAGTTAGACTTAGGGTCCTTAATTAAAAATATTAATTAATTAATTTTCTCTCAAACTGGATGGAATTTCTCAAATCCCTTTCTAGGTCATGGAGATCTCATGTACTTTAGTCCCTCCGCAAAGTTTGGGAGTTAAAGCACATCCGAAACTACCCCAACACTTCACAAATCTCAACAAAAACAAACACACTGGTATAGTAAATTTCAGAAATTAAATGCAGTGGAAGTAAACTACGGAAATCATTTACACTGCAATATCAATTTTTTTCCCAGCATAATCTTCCTTCATATTATATTTTTCAAGAAAATTTGCACCTAGACCCCAAAGAATACACAAAAAATTATAATTGCTAGGAACCTGGAATTCACCCCCATTGGGAAAAATCGGCCTCAAGGAAATCGGTGCCTGTAAATTGGCACTACTGAAGAAACTTGACCTCTAGAAAATTTAGCGTCCCTCACCAGTAATTCAGCCCCTCTTTTCCCTCATATGACCCTTTTGTACTTGAGAAACTCAACCTTTGGATATTTCAGCCCTCCTCTTCAGCTAACTCAGCCTTTCTATTTCTCTCTCTCCCCTTTTCAACTTCCCTGAAATTTCTCCCAAAATTTCCTGTGGCAATTCTTCTCACTTGAGTCTAATTGAGCCTCTCGCTGTTGAAAAAATCGCTTCCTCAACCAGAATGTGTCTTCACCTCTCCCTTAGGCTTATCTTATAATATCATTAGCCAAAATACCTAACCTTAATCTCCTAAGTGATCAATGGCTAGAATTAAATCCTAAGCCTCACTTGAGATCAATGATTGAGATTCTATTTAAGTCACTTAAATATTGTAATTATTTATCCTTAAAACTTTGGCCTAATAGTCCACAATAATTAATTAAATTAAGTATTGTACTTTTTGTAAGTTAACCTTAGGAAAGAAATCATAAAATCACTTACTCCACCAAGCAAGCACCTAAAGAGGCAATCAAATATCTTCTACGTGTGGAAAAACCAAGCCAATGTAGAAGACCTTCCAAGGCTACAAAAAATCAACACTATTTTCTAGCAAGGGAATCTCCATCACCCCCAACTTGTCTTTGTGAAAAACAAACTTCCCCTTCACTAGAGGCTTGGTGAGAACATCTGCTACCTACTCCTCTACGGCGATGTAGCGCAATCTCACAATGCTTCTCTAGACCTTATCTTTGATGAAGTGGTATCTGATTCTATATGCTTGGACCTATCATGAAACTTTGTATTTTTACAGAGCTTAATGCAATTCTAATTGTTACAATTAAACATAGTGGGCCCCATCTCAAGACCAAATAAACTTATGAGCATCTTGTGAAGCCATATACTTGCCTCTGTTGAGATAAGTGTCATTGAGTGCTACCTTATGCTATTGAAACTGAAACAACAACTTGAACATTCTTTTTGTCCATTGCACCGCCTGCCTAGTCTGAATATGTGTAGCCTTGCAACTTCACTCCACCAAATCTAAAAACTCTGGTAAGACTTGATAAATATATATTATTAATGATGAAAGATGAGATGATTACAATGAGGGATCGCCTGGGCTTTAAATATAGCCTCAAGGTGTCCCTTGGTGAAGAGGCATGATCTTTGATCATGCCTTTTCAGTTAATAACCTAAGCTAACTAAATCTAATTAATAAATAATAAGACATAAAAAAACATAAAAACATAGATTGAATCATATAACATCAATCATCTAGAAGTTATAATCTTCATCAACCACGCCCACGAGTTGGAAGCATACAACATATTGACTCTTGAGTCTCGCGAATCATCAATCTGAAGGTTTCAAGCTTTCAAAATTCAATATATAACATTTATCATCATTGATATATAACATTTATTATCATTGATTTCAAATTTCAATATCTAACATTTATCATCATTGATTCATTGATTTCAAAATTCAATATACATTTATCATCATTGATATATAACATTTATCATCATTGATTCATTGATTTCAAAATTCAATATATAACATTTATCATCATTCATTCATTGATCACCATATAACTTTCATGAAGCATCATATTCATAATTCATAATGACTTGTAAACAGTAAACTTATAAATGCCAACTTCAAAGTTTCACCTTTCAAATTCAAACTTCAAACTTAAATTGTTATTAAATATATGAAATCAGAAAGAGTCAAGTTTCAACTGTTCAACTGTCAACAACAAATAGAAAAGACTAGTAAACAACAAATCTATTTTATCTGGCTGGCCCCTTGCCACGCCCACGAGAAATGTCTAATTTTTGTGAGCCACGAGGAAATGTTGGTCTTCTAGTACTCTCGGGAGTACCACGACCACGACTAGAAGGTGGAGGCTGGATCTGCAAAGGAACAACAGTGTGATATCGAGGAGTGGCACTGGCACTGGCACTGGCACTAGCACTGGCACCCGCACTGCTACCAGTAGATGGTGGGACTGGCCCTGTGTGTGGCGGTGCTGCTGATGCTTCATCATCATCCCTATAAAGTTCTGCTTCCAATTCTTCTAGATGTAACATGCCGTCCTCCAAATTATCATCCTCTGGGTTGTTGTCCCAGACTCTGTATGATTGATCCTCATTTGCCCGATCACAGTAATGGCTCAACAACCTCAAGTTATAATGCACATAAACCAAGCTTTCAGCTTGGTTTTCATTCAGCCTGTTTCTTCTCACATTGTATAAAGCTGTAGGTGCTCCAACACCTCTCTGCAAAAGAAGTGTTCACAACCTGTGAGAGAATTTTTTTAGCCAACTTTGGCAAAATTCCCATGTCGCCATCTGCTTCCCACCATGTGAGAGCATCAAATCTGTCCTTGTCTTCCATTGCATGGAAAGAACCAAAGTTAGCAGTGCAACTGAAGTATTTGCCTAATTCAAGGCGCAATCTAGCACACTCTTCCCTGTCGGGTACCAACTTGTCCAATGCCTTCATGTACCCCTGTTGTACCTCTAGATCTGTGTGAGGTTTCACCCTAACCCCACCTCCAGGTGCAGGTTGGCCCAACCAAGATGGGGAGTAATATTTTGGCGTAAGGATATATGCCAAAGCATGTAGTGGAACATTGAGTTTATTCCACCGTGCACACACACAGTCATGAATCATAGCATACAAGTTGGGATCATTATCCTTAAAAATATCTTTTATTTGCCCCAACATGCTATCCATATACTCATAAACCTCTCCAATCACTGGTTTATCAGTATCTGCAAACCGAAGCATGTTATAAATGGGCTTGGTAAAATTCAAAATTTCCCTCACACGTGCCCAAAACAGAGGGTCAAGGGCGGTCTCCTCCACATGTTCGAAACCTTGCCTGTCAACTATTGTTGCTGCCCTGTCCTTTAATAGCTGCCAGTGTGGGCTTGATACCATTGCAGCCAATGACTCTCTTACTTCAAAAGGGGCTTGAAGGTGAGGTAATAGCTAGCAAATCTAGTTTTTGCTATCTTCAACAACTCCAATTTGGAGTGAGTACGGAAAAGCCCATGGGTATTGCTATGATTTGTAATAAATTTTATCATTTTTTTACCTCTCTTGTACAAATCACCAAGCCATTTGAATTGAGGTTGTTTGTTTTTGATGATATCATGCATCAAAAGGTTCATTATGTGAACCAAACACCCAGACCAAAAAATGTTGGGGTATTTATCCTCAATAATTGCTCCTGCTGCCTTACAGTTAGCAGCATTATCAGTGATGACCTGTATGACATTGTATGGCCCAGTCTTTTCAATTATATCAAGTAATGGTTCTGCAATGTTAATGTCGGTTTTGAATTTGTCTGAATAATCATATGTTGCCAGGAAGATTGGACCACTAACCGACACAGCCAAAACACTTATCAATGGTTTTCTTTTTACATTGGTCCATCCATCAGAGACAATAGACAGCCCATGCTCATTCCACGAACTTGTCATTCTAGCCAAAGAATGGTTTATTTTAGCTTTTTCATGATCAAGACCCACGGTTCTGGCCTTGTCATACCCAGGGCTTTTGTATCCTTTGGGGGCATCATTAATGGCAGAAACCATTTCATGCCAATAAGGTGAGCAAAGAACATTGAATGGCACCCCACATGCATATAGAAACCGGTAAACTTTTGAATCCACATCATTCCTACACCCTTCGTCCAGGAAATCGGATATGGTTCTACGCCTTAATCCAGTGCCACTGCCTCCAAAACCACTGGCATGGGTGGAAATTGAACTTGTTTGTCCATGACGTGTTGGGCCTGAATCAACGAAACCCCTAGATCTTTTAGATGATCTCTATAGGGCAGCCCCCTCTTCCTTCCTATATATCTCTCTCTGTGGTGCTGGCACATAAGGACAAACTTTGATTCCAATATTTTTAGTTCCATCCCCTGGCATTATCCCACAAAGGTGCCTTCTCGCACGGGTGTATGAACCATGGTATTGTTTATTGCAATGGGGACAAATAAATTTAGTGGTTCCACCACCTTTCCCTCCTTCCATTTTCTGAACATATTTCCACAAAGGTGTCTGAGTTTGGTCTCGTTTAGTTGGGGAATCTGTGTCCTCAAGTTCTCCACTCCCCACTTCCTCCTCAGCATAATCCTCCTCCTCTTCAGGATTTTCTTCAAATCCACCATAACCCTCCTCTTCATCCTCCTCTTCTCTGATTTGCCTCTTTCTTCTACCACTCTCCAACACCACTATCACAAAGAAAGGAACCAACATGAGGAAAATCCCTAGCCATATAGCCATGATGGAAACAAGTTTCAAGTTTCAAGTTTCTAGCCTGCAAAAGAAATGGAAAAATGCCAAATGGGAATAGGAAATGCAACATAGGAAAAAAACAATTCGTTTTTTAAGTTTTAAATCCAATAAAATGCAACATTCAAGAAAAATTCAAGTTTTCATTTTTAAACAATTTAACAATCTACAAATTCATCCTAGAAAATACAAAATTGGATTAGAAGGCCTACCTCTTTCTTGCAATCCTCCTGTTGCCTTGCTCCTTGCTCTCCTTGTCTCTTCTTGCTCTCCTTCCTTGCTCTCCTTGTCTCTTCTTGCTCTCTCTCTCAACACTCAACAAACGATAAAAACCAAAATGAAACCCCCCCCCTTATAAACAAATCGTTTTTTCACTTAAAAAAATTTGTGTGCGGCGGGAAGTGTTTTTTGTTCCGAGGAGCATTCGGGAGCGAACGTTCCCCGATCGCTTCCGGCGTTTAAAAAACGCTCTCGAAGCGTTTTTTAAACGTCGGAAGCGCTCAGGGAGCGTTCGCTCCCAAGCGCTTCCTGAAACGCTCCCGAAAAAGCAGGGAGCGTTTTAATAGGTTCGGAAACGCGCTCTCGAAAACGCTCCCCTCAAGAAGCGTTTTCGGGAGGGCGTTTCCGAGCGTTTCCAAAACGCTCCCGCACAGAGCGCGTTTCGGAAACGGGAACAAGGGGGGTTTGAAGCTTCCCCGCAACCCTGCGTAAGACTGCTTAATATACACCTCTTCCTCAATTACCCCATCGAGGAAGGCAGTCTTCACATCCATCTCATGTATCCTCTACTCCAACTCTGAAGCAATAGAAATGACTGCACGAAAAGATGCATATCTGGCGACAGCAGCAAATGTCTCCTCATAGTCTACTCCCTCCTTCTGGGGGAACCCTCTCGCCACGAACCTCGCTTTCTACTTCTCAACACTGCCATTTGTTGCATGCTTGATCTTATAAATCCATCAAGAAGTGACTCCTGACTTCCCCTCAGGCCTCAGCACTATCTCCCACACATCGTTCCTTGTGATGGAACTATACTCTTCCATCACGGCATCCCTCCAAACCTACTAGTCTAATGACTCCTCAAAGGTTAGAAGGCTCAGACTCACTAAGGTTGCTCATCAAGGCCAAAAAAATGGAAAATCCAACTAGTGGTCTACTCTTCCTGAAAGTGCTACTAGGAGCCTCCACATGCTCCTCGGCATCTCTCAATGTTTGCTCAGCTCATCTCGGCCTCCTCCTGACAAAGCTCAAAGCAACATCTCACTCCTCCTCTTGATCTAAAGGTTGTGCACCTGTTGTTGGTGTTGTTGGTCTCTGCTCAACCTTTGGAGCCTCTCACTCCCGATCCTTTTCCATTGTTGAATTTGTCCCATTTGACCTCTTAAAGGTACTACCCACCTCAAATATGAGATCCTTCCTGACCATTATCTTCCTCTGACCAGGAATGTAGGTCAAGTAGACCTTTGAAGCCTCACTATATCCAACAAAAATACC
The DNA here is from genome assembly GCA_034641835.2 of Pinus albicaulis. Taxonomy (NCBI): domain Eukaryota; kingdom Viridiplantae; phylum Streptophyta; class Pinopsida; order Pinales; family Pinaceae; genus Pinus; species Pinus albicaulis. Next base: position 507,420,212 of record CM076569.1, read on the forward strand.
CCTCTAAGGAATGTGGACATACACTAGACTACCAAAGATGCGCAGATGACTCACCTCCAGTTTCACTCCTGTAAAAGTCTCCTCAAGAGTCATGTCCTCCACTCCCCTATGAGGACTCCTGTTCTGCAAGTATACAGTTGTATAACATGCCTCTGCCCATAAAAACATAGGTAGATCCTTATCATGGATCATGGCCTTGGAAACTCCAATTATCCTCATATTCTTCCTCCTTGCCACTCATTACGTTGCGAATTGTAGGGCGCTAACAGTGCTTTCTCGATTCCTACTTCTTTGCAAAAATCCTTAAACTCGTTGGAGGTATACTTGCCCCCAATGTTTGATCTCAAGACCATGATCTTCTTCCTAGTTTGGTTCTCCACAAGAGCTTTAAACTCTCGAAACCAATCGAAGACCTCATCCTTAGCCTTTAGGCAATAAATCCATGTCCTCCTAAAATAGTCATCTATGAATATCACAAAAATACTACCCCCTCAAATAGACACCACTGACATAGGACCACAGATGTCGAAATGCACCAAATCCAACACACCCTTGTACCTAGTCTCACTGCTAGGAAATGTTTCCTTGGCCTACTTGCCAAGCACACATCCCTTAGACACACCATCATGTTGTATACTGAACTCCGAAAAATCAGTGACCATCTACAATAACAGTGGTAGAGCCTTGTAGTGTAGATGACCCATCCTCCTGTGCTAAATCTCACTCTGGTTGTCACTACTATGTAATAGCGCTTTCACTAGTTGTCCTCTCAACAAATATAGGTTACTCTCTCTGTTGCCTATAACTTGCCTCACGCTAGGATCAGCCCCTCTATTGGCATAACAACTACCTCACCACCCGTGAAACTGACCTCGAGTCCTTTGTCCTCCATGGCCAAAACTGAGAGTAAATTCTTCGCCAACCTAGGTACATACTTCACTTCCTTCACCTCCATAAGACTCCTTAAGTCTAGCTAGAATTGTATATTTCCAATGCCCTCTACTGCATACTTTGTGTGCTCCTTGGCCATATTAGTGAAGATATACGAGATCCCGTCATGTGACGAGATGCTCCATTGTCCACAAACCACACCCCTCTTATAATGGTGCTATAAAGATAGGATATGTAACACACCCCCTCCTAAACCCCGCCAAAACACAAGTTAAAAGGAGGTGGTTACTATGCTGACCCAAGATCCACAGTGTCATTATGGAAATGGGGTCTAAAAATTTCGATCTTGTCATCTAGCTTCAAGCCTCGACAAACATCATCGTTGCGTCCATCTCGCTAAGACAACTCCGACAACATAAATTTTACTTCAGTCCGACCTCCGGATCAAGAGATATGACCATTGAACTTCTGACAAATGAGAAGGCGCCACATCATCAACCTTGCCACGTGGCACCCACGTCACTATCCTAGCCTGCGCCTCTTCGCAATGGCGTACTAGTTGCCGACCCATTCATGGCTTGGGTCCTTTCCTTTATATATATATATATATATATATAGGTCGATTTTCTTCGGCCCCTGCAGCCCTCGGATCCTACAATCTCCGCATATGACCACCCTTCTCTGTCTGCAGGGTTGGGTAGTTTTCCCTAGGTCCTGGGTTTACCTTCTCCCTTTTCATCCATACCGCCGCCACCCTTAATCTCGTTACTCCTCTGACGTCATCCCTCGATCCCTCTCCCTCCTGCGAACAGCTACAACCCTGTGCGTCAGCATGAGCGAGGATGAGACTAATCTCATTTACAGTCCTGAGTCTGGTCACATACTCCCAGGTCAATATGATTTTATGTGCAGGGCTAATCATTTTGTTGTTTGCTCCTCCCAAGGCACTCAGACGGATGATTTTATTCCTACCACCCTTCCTTCGCATCATGCCTCTCCTGTACTGCATAATGGTGATCGCACCACCTCCACTGGTGTTGATCCATCACATGCAAGCGATCCCCGACCAAAACGAGTCAAGAAAGGAGTACGTAATAAATCTGGAAATGCAAAACTCGTTGTAGGGGTAGACATTTCGAAATCTGAGGTGCCAGATTATCTAGACAACGCTCTCATGGGACGTTTTTGCAGGCGGATGGCGAAAATTGAAGCAATCTCTGCATGGATTGATGAGCATTGGAAGCCCCTGCTGGGTTATTCACCAGCTCTCACAAGGATGGCTCCTCTTCAAAGTAATTTCGGCAGAATACAAGCTAAAACTCACTGATCGGGTGTGGAATTGGGGTCCTGCTGGACTTGTTCTTCAGAATTGGGACGTACACTTCAACGTTGAGCGCTCCCCTCGACATTTACAAAGGGTATGGGTAATCCTTCCTGGGCTCCCTCAATTCTTCTAGCAACGTCCCCTTCTTGAAGCAATTGGCAACAAACTAGGCACGTTCATTGCACTAGAAGACGACTGGGATACGAAATTGGACCGAAGATGTGCAAAGATTCTAGTAGAATTGGACGTCTACGAAGGTTTATATGAAGGCATTGCTCTCGAAATGCATGGGAGCTCGTGGACTCAGCATCTAGACTACTGGAAATTTCGCTTCAAATGTTTCATGTGTAGACAGGTTGGCCACCTTGCCCTGGACTGTCCGCATCCTGATCTCTCAAGGCCTAAATATAAAAATGTGTGGAAAAAGAAAGAACCTCTCCTTAAGCCTCAGGCTGGCTCTCCTGTCCCTAAGTCGAGCGCTTCTGAGCTGAAAAAGGATGTGCCTCAACAGGTCCTCGACGTCGCATCCTCTTCTGATAAAGGTATGTCTTCTATGGCCTCTCCCCCTCCATTAATCTCTAATAATATTAATCCTCCTATGATTGAAAAAGGTGGCACTTATATTTCATCATGCTCCTCCCCTGCCTCATCCCTGCCTCCCCATGTATCTCTAGGTCCTTCCCCTCTCTTGCCCTCTCCACCATCTTCCCCTCGGGTGGAGTCTCCTATGGCTGTTTCCCGAGAGATTCCCCTTCCTCCTCCCTCTCCCTCCTACGTATCGAAGCTGAGATATCGCTCCTCTTATAATTCTAAAAATGTTATAAAGGGAGGGCTGGCTGTCGATCCGCCACCTAAAATCATTTTAGGTCGCAAGACCCACCTGTCTAAAGCACGAAATCAGGCTTCATTGGATATCCATGCTGGAATACAAAAAACTATTCAAAGGGCCCTTGGAGCAGTGAAAGGCCCAAAGAAGGGCCCCTCATGATCGCCCTTTCACTGAACGTGCAGGGTCTTGGGGGCGCCCCCTCTCAGCTAGCCCTCAAACGATTAGTTCAAACTATTTCCCCCGATGTCCTTTTCTTACAAGAGACAGAGGTAGTCGGATCCCAAGTTTTGGATTTTTTATCGAAATGGTTAAAAGATTGGACTTTCGCTACCAATGATGTCGTAGGCCTGGTGGGGGGTTTGGTTACAGCCTGGAGCCCTTCAACTTCGGTCCTCTCTAATGACTGCCACCCGGCCTATATTAGGTCATCCTGTGTTGACCAAAAAATGAGCTTTTCTTTCTCATTACTAAATATTTTATGGTCCCTGTTATGATAAAAGATCCTTCTAGTCGTCTCTGTTCTCCTCTGAAGTCGCTTAATCTAAGAACTTGATTATGGGGGGCGACCTAAATTTTACCCTGTCTCAACAAGAGCTTTGGGGAGTTTCGGCTAGATTTGACCCTTTGGCCCCTTTTATTCAGTCTCTTTTGGAAGCCCATAGGATGGTGGATGTTCAACCGTTGAAACTCGCCCCCACATGGAGGAACAACCATAGAAATGAAGAAGTCATCGCAAAGAGGTTGGATAGATTTCTTATATCGGATGGTCTCTTGAATGGACATCTCAAAATTCAGTCGTGAGTGGAGTCCGGTGGATTATCAGATCATCGCCCAATTGTTATGTCTCTGGATGCTCCTGAACAAAAACCTCCCTCCCCTCTAAAATTCAATCTGGTTTGGTTATTAGAGCAAGATTATAGGTCCCTGATAACCAGCTCTTGGACCCATCTGTCCTCTAACCAGTCTGAATCATATATGAAATAATGGGCAACAAACATTGCTCTTGTCAAAAAGGTGACAAAGGGATGGGTTCAAAATTTTCGGGCCAAACAACAGGAGATGTTAAAAAAGACTAAAGCTGATATTGTTAACCTCTAAAAAATAAATAACAAAGGTATCCTCTCTGAAGCTGAACTCGATACCCTTAAATCTCTGGAGCTTAAGCGTCATGACATCCTCCTGAAGGAGGAACAATTATGGCGACTAAAGAGCCGTGCAATCTGGATTCGGGAAGGAGATAATAATACAAAGTTTTTTCACAGGTTTGCATCCCACAGACGCAACCAAAACACTATTCGGAAGATCCATAATTCTTTTAGTGACAAAGTCAGCGCTTTTAAAGAAAAAGCCAAAGCTGGGGTTAATCATTTCAAATCTGCTTTCTCAGCTCTGGAAGGATGCCCAATTCAGGAAATTCTTTAAGGTCCTTCAACTTTTCCCTTGAATGATTTCGGAAGAGTTGGATTTGAACCCGGGCCTTGCTCAGGCAACTCTCACCAGTTACCGATTGTCCTAGATCTAAAGAACAAAACAAAACCCAACAAAAAAAACAAAAAAAACAAAAAAAAAACACTACAAAAAGAAGTTGATGATGTTGAACTTGAGCATATTCTTCGATCCTTTCAGAAAGGTCAGAGCCCAGGTCCGGATGGTCTGACCATAGAATTCTATCTGGGTTTTTTTGATCTGTTGAAAGATGATATGCTTAAAGTTGTCAAGGAATCTCAACGATCCGGAAAAGTCCTAGGCTCGTTAAATTTGACTTTCATCGCTCTAATCCCTAAGAGCTAAAACCCCTCTTCCTTTGGGGACTTTCGTCCTATCTCATGTTGCAATCTAATTTACAAATTGATTTCGAAAATCATTGCACAACGATTGAAACCCATCCTGAGCATCATTATCTCAGAAGAACAATTTGGTTTTCTTCATAAGAGACAGATTCATGATGCAGTCTCTCTGGCACAAGAAACTCTACACTCTGTTCATCTCAACAAAAAAGTCTCCTTTGCCCTAAAATTAGATTTGTCTAAGGCATATGATAGGGTTAGCTGGACTATTCTAAGGCTCTTATTAATACAGATTGGGGTGGCAGTGGAGGTGGTGGAATGGATCATGGGATGCATCAAATCAACATCCTTTGCAGTCCTTATCAATGGCTCCCCCTCTGATTTTTTTCGTCCTACAAGGGGTTTACGTCAGGGATGCCCTTTGTCACCTTTTTTGTTCCTTCTAATTGCGGAAGCCTTAAGTCGTTTATGTAAACAAGCACGTGAATCAGGGGATATTAAAGGAATCCACATTGTCGGTTTCGAATATCTGACTCATATTCTTTTTGTAGATGACATCCTCTTGTTTGGTGATGCCACAGAAGAAAATGCTAGAAATTTAAAAGATTCTTGAGCTCTATCAGCAGGCAACGGGAATGCAGATAAACATTGACAAATCATGTTTGGCCCATAACATCACTTCGGAGGTTTTGCTGAACGATCTCAGATCTTCTTTTCCCATTCCCCACTCAGATTGAGCGTCTGGTTTCAAATATTTAGGCTTTACACTAAAACCAAATTCTTATGTTTTTGGGGACTGGCTTTGGCTTTATCAAAAGATTGAAAAAAGAATTATGCATTGGATAAACTGGTGCCTATCCAGAGGAGGTCGTCTGGTGCTTCTGAAATCCGTTCTTCAGAGTATTCCAGTATATTGGGCCACTATTGCTGCTATCCCGAAAGGAATTCTGCTCAAAATCTGAAAAAAATGTTTCTCTTTTCTGTGGACAACCAATAAAAATAATGAAGGAATACCACTATCTAAGTGGTCAACCCTAGCTCTCCTACAGGATCTGGGAGGTTGGGGAATCAAAAATCTTCCTATCTTATGTTTATCTTTAGCTGCAAAATCCTTATGGAAGCTTGCTGAGAATCCGGGCTCTTTGTGGGGACGAATTATCTGTGCAAAATACTTGTCGGGATCTATTGTCTCGGCATGGTTCCGATCTCAAAACAAATCTCACAAAAATGGTTCAATCGTTTGGAAGGCACTCTTTCAATCATTCCCGTTGATTGGAAACTAGACTGCTTGGAATATTGGAAATGGGACTCAAGTTAGAATAGGACAGGATCCTTAGGCTGCGGCAGGTCAAGATTACAAGCTTTCTAAGGGGCTTAGGAATAATTTGCGAATAAACCATATACACACTATTGCAGATGCAGCATCTTCCTGCCCACAAGTATGGGAAACTTCTTGTTGGAAATCGGCAGTTTCTCTGGGGCTCAATGAGGCGAAATCACAGGAATGGTCATCCTTTGTGCTCCTTCTTGTAAATAATTACAATCATCTAGACCAGGAGACTGAAGACGCTTTGGTTTGGACAAAAAACACAACTGATGGTTCCTACACAACAAGCAAAGGATATAAATCATTTATGGAGGAATCTATTTCAGTGGAAAAAGAGGAATGGTGGAAACAATTATGGACGGCTCTTGGTCATTTAAAGGCCAAAATTGTGTTATGGCTGATTCTTAACAATAGACTCCTAACTTGGGAGAATCTTCAACGTCGTGGCTGGGAAGTACCAACTCGATGTTCTCTTTGCGGAATACATGCTGAAATTGGGCCTCACCTATTCCTTTTATGTTCTTATGCAGAATCGGTATGGAACAAGTCAGTTTCCTTGTTCACAACAGTTCAGTGTGAAGCGGCAGATTGTGTTCTCACCCGAATGAAACGATGGTGGAGCGATCCCAGGGTAAGCTCCTTTGCAGCTTTCCCTTCCTTCTTCACTTATGGCATTTGGTGGGCAAGAAACATGGCAATTTTTCATGAAAAAGCCATTCTGGAGGAACTGACTTCGGCCTTAATTGTACAGTGGACAAACAAACACAAGATTCCACCCAAAGCACACAAATTTCGGGTAATACAGCCCCTAGATATAAACCATGAAGTGCCTTGGGCTTTTTTCGACAAAGCCAGCCAAGGGTCTCCCCCACTTGCTGCGGCTGGAGCCACCCTCCATCTCAGTCGGGAAAAGAAATTTTGATCAAGTTTGCGCCCGATCATGACTCCAACAATAAGGCCGAATTGGCAGCGCTATGGGCAGTGTTATATGTGGCAATCAGCAAAGGTGTAACAAATTTACAGTGCTTTGGCGATTCAAAGGTGGTTGTGGACTGGGCTCTTCAGTGCTCTCATATCCTGGCCCCCCCACTTACAAGCGGTCTTACGTGCCATTCAAAGTTTCTTCCCAAAGTTCAATCATCTATCTTTCAAACAAGTTTTCAGAGAGCTTAATTCAGAGGCTTACGCTTTATCAAAACAAGCTCTGACTCTTCTCCCTAGACGCATAACGATTGTGGATGCTTCCTCTACTGCAAAAGAAGTTATACATGTTCGAACACATTTTTATTTATGAGTTGCATGTTATGAACAGGTAATCGAGAAAACATTTCCATTACCCAGGTCCATTGCCCCGACCCTTCTCACCTTACGCATTTATGAATTGCTCTGGGTTCAGCATTCCAGACTGACTTGTATGGTCGGGTCACATCACTCCAATGAACAGATTAATCGGGATTATGCATACTCCATCATGTCCCAACGTTATATCAACTTAGCCTCTGGCCCAGTAGTCGATTGCTCTCGCTCAATCTCGACCATTCATTACGCTAGCCTCACGCTCAGTTATACCTTGTAATCGTATGGCTAACGACCTGGCTTTCCAGTCGATCGTCGCGCGGCCCAATAAACTTATCCAAGCTCATGGATAAGGATTGAAAGGTAGTGTATAGGAGCTAAGGTCCTTCTCCCACTACAATGAATTACATTTGGTCTGCAAGACACTAAGGAAACCTTCCTATGTGCTTAGTTACATATACTTGGTCAAGGCCACAGTGGTTCAGTCCAATACTTGGGTGATATAGATAATAGAACCCCTAGAGAGCCATTTATGAAGATCTCAACCATGAAACTCATGACATGTAGGACCGTTTTTGTTCGGACACTCTAGTTCCTTATGTCAAATTCGCCAGTTTTTCTCCCAAGAATATGTTTCCACAAGAGTTCCAAGCATATCAATGATAATGCGATATATTTACACTCTACATTCAAATTGGTCAACTCCATCATGGATCCCACAGGTGCATGTTTGATTATCTTTTTCCTACATAATCATATTCAATGGGCAGAGCAGCAAAGGCAGGGCAGCTAGTTTTCAGTGGACAGGGACAGGGACAGGGACAGTGGACAGTGGGAAGAGCAGCAAGTTTTCAGTGGTCAGACCAACAGATATTGAAGAGTTAAGCATAAAACAAAGGGTCAGTTTTGGGCAGAGATTTTGATTTCCCTTAATATCATCATGGTAATGGGACAAGAAACTTTAGAACCCGTGGAAACAAATGATATAGGGCAAGTGAAAATTGCCTCATCAACGAAAACCGGGAAGTGGGTTTGGGTCAATGCCAAACAATATCAGGGCATTTTAAAAAGGAGACTAGCTCGTCTAAAATGGGAGCAGACAAGGAAAAAAAGGTCTCAAAGGGAGAGTATTGTTCGCAAGAAACAACATTCAAACAAGTCTTCTTCGCAAACATGTGGCAACAAGTCCAAAGGAAAAGAAAAAATTAGTGATGATTATGCTTTATATAGTCCCACATCCACACCTCTCACTTGGTCATCTGATCTTTATGTGAAAGAACTCTTAAATGTAAAAGAAAGGTTGGAAGCAGTAGAAGCTAAAGAGCTGGAAAGAGATTGTACAATCCATATAATAACAGCTGAAAATCAGGCTTTAGCAGAAAGCAACAAAGTTTTGAAGGAACAAGTGGCATTACTGCAGGAAGCTCTCCGAATAGGGAAAACAAAATGGCAACGCATGAAAGCGGAGGTGCAAAACATGAAGAAATTTGCAGTGGAGAATACAGAGGTGATGAATGCGAAGCCATCCCAGGATAAGGGGAAAGTAGTTGCTCAAATAGACAACAATGAAGAAACATCAAGAGAAGGGAGGAAATGAGATCCCACAAAACTTGCCAAAACTTGGGCTCAAGTTATTAGCAATTCTGCTAAGAGGGAAGAAGAAACAAACATTCAAGTTAACAACATGCAAGATAGAGAAAGCAAGGAAAGACTGGATAGAGCAACAAACATAATTATTAAAGGGGTGAAAGAGTATGGGAAAAATGAATGTACTCTTGACCTTGCAAGAGACTTCTTGAAAGACAAGCTCCAATGGCAAGGACAAATATGTCAAGCATGGAGAGTAGGTAAGCTTAACGGTGAGAGAGCCAGGCCCATAAAAGTCATCATGCCCAACTTGCGTGATAAAGATATCATTCTAAGCAAGGAGCAACTCTTAAGGGGTTCTCGGTTTTTTCTAGAAGAAGATTTAACTGTAAAACAACAAGAGGAAAGGAGGGATGAAATGACAAAAGTTAGGGCAGCAAGAGATGAGGGAAAAAGAGCATGGATTTATAAAGGTAAAGCCGTGATTGCGCAATTTGGACCTCCTTCCAAAATAAGACAGCGAAATGATAACAAAGAAGAGGCGGCAAACTCTTTAGCAAGAAATGAGGAAGCAAGGTCATTATGGGCAAACAGGGACAAAGACTCCACTATGAGTCTTGCATGTCAAAACAAATAGCAATCAAGTCTTACCCAAGTTTCCTTAAGATTAGTTTGTTGGAACTGCAGGGGTTACCCATGGAGACGAGGACCTGGGTTAGGGCCTATTGCGGAAGGTAGAGACATAATTTGCCTCATAGAAACACATGAGCATGAAGGGTGTAAGACACCTTTGTTTGAAGGTTATTGGAAGATAGCAGTGTGGAACAAGGCAGCAGGGAATGGCAAAGGGCACGGGGGTATCATGGTATTAGTAAGAGAAAAAGAAGGTCGTTTCATTCAGCTAGAAAAAGAAGACCCAAATAAGCAATTTGTTTGGCTTAAAATATCAGAAAATGGAAATCACATTAGAATTGCAGCATGCTATTTTGCGCCGCAAGTTTCAAAAATCTACAAAAGTAGAGGGCTTGACCACAAAGATCCCTTTGCAGCCCTAAAAACAGATATTGCAATATATTCTCAGCTAGGTGAAGTCCTTCTAGTGGGGGATTTCAATGCTAGAACTGCAGGTGAACAAGCTAGCATTCTTTGTTGTAAAGAAGACAGTGACCCTATCTGGCTTACAGAAGAGAGTCATCATCAGTGGGAACGAATTTCTGAGGATAAAGGCTGCAATCTCTTTGGAGAACAACTGCTTACGCTATGTGGGGCTTTCAATTTAGTCATCTGTAACGGTTTGACTAGATGGGAAAAGTCCGGTAATTTCACTTGCAATACTTACAATGGAGCAAGTGTAGTAGATTATGTAATTTGCTCGCATAGTTTGTGTGAGAAAATGGAGGAAGTGTTGATTGGAGATCAAATTTGGGACTTAAAATCAGATCACAAGCCAATCTATTTAAGTTTCTCTTGGACGGGAAAGAAGCAATTAGGGTCAAAAAATCAGTGTGTTCAACAAAATCCCCCAAAGGGCAGAATTCTCTTGAATCCAGAGAATTGTAATACCTTCAAAATAATGCTAGAGAGGCTCTTCAAGAAGGAGGAAATCCCATCTCATGGCCTTCATAGTCACAGATTAACACATTTAATTCAAAGCACACTTGCGGAGTGCAAAAGAGCAAAAATTAAAAAGTCTGAAACAAATTGCTTTCCGGTTAATGCTTGGTTTGACGAGGAATGCAAAAAGGCAAGGAGAAGGTGGAAGGAATCAAACACGGATAGCATAAAGCTCAAAGCTTACAAGCAGACAGTAAAAAAGAAAAAAGCTGATTTCATGGTTTCAAGGAGAGAAAAACTAATCTTCCTCGGGAAAAATAACCCCAAATTATTTTGGAAGGAGCTCCAATCGAAAAAGGTGCAAACTGAAAACAACATTACAACTTCTAAATGGTTTGACTATGCAAGACAACTTTATGAGCAGGATCCCAAGGTTGACCCGCCTCCCTTGGTCAACACAGACACAAAACTCTTCACGGTGCAAGAAGTAGAGATGGGTATCAAGAAGTTGAGCGCTGGAAAAGCAAAAGACTTAGATGAACTCCAAGCAGAGTATCTAAAGTGGGGCTTAAAAATTCTTTCACCTCACATCACAAAAATTTTCAACAACATCTTACAGCAGGGGTTCCCCACAGATTGGACAACTAGTATGGAAATACCTCTTTTCAAGAGCGGTGACGTCAATAATCCCTCCAACTATAGAACCATAATGATAAACCCCTTGTTTGCAAAGTTATTTGGAAGCATGTTAGAAAAGAAAATCAGCAAGTGGGTAGAAGAAAGAGATAAACGTGCTAAAGGGCAAGCGGGTTTTAGACCTAAGCATTCCACAGTTGATCATTGTATAACTTTAAGGCACATCATCGAAAAAGTTTGGGAAAAAAAGGAAGAAGTTTTTTGTTGCTTTGTTGATTTCAGAAAAGCCTTTCACACGGTTCCTAGGGATAAGCTTTGGGGAAGAATGGAGGAACTCGGGGTTCCCAAGCATTTGAGAGCAGCTGTGCATAGGTTGTATGAAGAGGTGAAAGTCAAAATCAGAACTTCAGCTGGCATTTCTGAAAGTTTTAGAAGCGATATCGGGGTCAAGCAAGGTTGCCCATTATCTCCTACCCTTTTTGGGTTAGATATTGACAAGCTTGAAGAGTGGCTAAATTCGCAAGGGGGTGACGGTATCCATTTGGGCAAGTTCGTTATCAGGCTTCTTTTGTACGCAGATGACCTTATATTGATTGCTAAATCGGCTCTTGGCTTGCAAGAGCATTTACGCTCCCTTGAGCATTTTTGTAGAAGGGTTGGGATGCAAGTCAATATTAGCAAAACGAAAGTAGTGGTTTTCTCTAACAAAAGAAAGCATAACCAACATAAGTTCTATTTTGAAGGCAGCATTCTGGAAGAAGTTGCAGAATACAAATACCTCGGAATTGACTTCAACAGAAATTTAAGTTGGGATGGTTGTAGAAAGAAAAGAACTTTAAGGGGTTGGAAAGCATTTTATGCTCTTCAAAACAGGTGTAGAGAGGCAGAGCTGTGGGACTGGAAAACCACTCTAACTCTTTTTGGGCTTCTAGTGATTCCGGTGATTCTCTACAGTTGTGAACTATGGGCCAGCAGCACAACCAAGATGCAGTGGAAACAAATTGAGAAAATTCAGAAACATTTAATTACAAACAAATTCAAAATTAAAAGTGCAGTTCCTTATGCTATCCTGTTAAGTGAAACAGGGGCTGCTCCTATTGAAGCAATTGCTATGGCGCGAGTCATAAGGTATCTGAAAAAAATTGAGCAAATGGAAGAGGGTAGATGGCCTAAGGTTGTG